>SSBO01000012.1:3120446-3347883 GCA_005281725.1 Wuchereria bancrofti
ATATATATATATTACATATACATGTACATCTGTATATTTTTATAAATATATATATATATATGGATAATGAATTTATGCATGCACATAAGGAAAGCATCTTTAGAATGAGAAGTGACTGCAATCGGCTCTTGAAATGATCCCGAGAGAAAGTGAACAGCCCAGTCTTCCCAATAGACCAGTGGGGAATAGTTAACTAAAGAATGACCCTTTTCCTTTTACCACTGTCTTCCCACCGCTACCACTACTTGAGGCTTATTCAATTCACTTACAGGTAGCACAACACAATATAATATAATGCGCATTTGTAGTGCTATATTAAGTGAACTATTCAATAACACGAGGATGTGGAATCGTAACAGAGGATAAGCACATCAACCGCTCACCTTGACCTTTTGACCTCTGCAACCTCTCGCTAAAACACCCTCCCTCTCTTCCTTTTACATTCATCCACTTATTGTCTCTGATGCTGTCACATTCAAATGCCGACCAAGGACGACTGTACTACGAAAGATAATAGTGCATAAAAAACGACGGGTCCGTCAAAGTTTTAACATCTACCAACTAAATCTGGATTTAAGCCCTCGTTCAAAAGCATAGGTAAAAGCTCTCAATTATACTGAAGGTTAGAAAGAAACACGTGCCATCGAATGTATAGTTCCTGCGCAACTTATGAACCTATATCGATTGTCAGTCAGTACGATAAAGAATATTTCACTTCTGACTCCATTTAAATTTCGAAAAGTTACGAGCCGCTACTCCAAATGATTATTTAATATTCAAGCTTCCTTAGCGAATCCAACGGTGACTGCTGTAAGTTGAGAATGATAGACGATGTTGACAAATGAAATTCCAAGCTGCGCTACGAGGTCAAAAAGGTGAAACCAGTTTAACGTCAAGAAGGGAGAAGTCGGCTGCTATGGGGAATGACAAGAGTTTGCTGACTGTGGCAATAGCACTATCGCAACATTTGATAAAGGAGTGTGCATGCTCAAAGTATACGTATATAGAGACAGCCGGGTGAGCAAACAACTGCATGTTCCTATCGCTCCCGAACATGCCCCCGAGCGTCATGGCATCAAAATTTGAGAGAAAGTTGTTGAACGAATCCAGTTAGATATATGTCGCCCCAAGTCGTGCAAAGGGGGTATCACTAATACCTACTGCTAATTATATTGCACAATGAACCACCTTCTTACCCGAAATTTATTCCTATCACAATTATATCCTCAACAGTCATACAAATAAACATATTTTTTGGCCGCTTTCAGGATATCTGCTGCTAACATATGTAATGATTCAGGGTGATGAAAGATACTACACACCGAAATTTTCTTTCAAGATTCAACTTCTAGTTATCCCTTAACACAAGCTTTTTAACTTGCAAAATCATGCCACTAATATACAAACTTCTGCTGCTACCTGGAAGAATTCAATTTTTTCAAAGCTAAGTGTCACAGTTTAATTTGATCCCCTCCCTTTCCCGCTTTCTGCTCCAAACATTTGCTTTCCGTGGAAGTACTCACCATTTTCAAATATTCCTCACCGTTTTTTTTTTTTTAAATAGGAAATAAGGAATCACCAGAATGACGTTAACAAACATTAAGTATGAAATAACTGTTAAGTATAATCAGTGGTCAGTAGTCCGAAAACTGAATACTTTAAATGTCACATGAAATTTACAGGGACAGCAGTACACTCGCTGCTTTCTGTACAAAATGTATAGAATACTTTAGTTATATATAATACTATAATATTTCTATGGTGTATATTTATTTTTTCATACATTCCTGCACATTTTATAGGAATGCTGTACAAAATTTCAGGACTAAGCAGAAATTTAAAGTATGAATTTTCGAATTCAAGCTTCCCCATCGTTGCATATGTATCCATTCTTTTGTCCGTTTGGGTACCAGTCATAACTGTTACAAAATACATTCGACACATACAAAATATCGAGTATTTCATAACACATTCATTTCACCGTAGCTTTAACTAATAAGGAAGCCTACCCGTCTGGCATACGCGGTGGCAAACCCATTTGTACGACATGGTTCATAAACTGTCCTCTGAACGGTAACGTGCTTGAAGCGGTTCCAGTATGACTAGAAAGAGGTCCACCATTTGGTCGAAGTGGTGCCATTGAATAATGTTCTGAAATATGATAAATCTGGATATCTTCACAAAATAGATACAGTCTTTCTCAAATAAAGTTACTACCAAGACACAGTGACAGGTAAATTGATTTTTAACTTCTTAATGACGAAACAAATTACATGAGAAGAAACTCTGCGATAATTTTATATAGCTAATAAAATTAAATTAACTTGCATAAATACAGAGATTTTGCACATTTCAATCCAACTGGAAAATTAATGCTTTAACAACTGTACACTACCTTTTTTAAATTTACTTGCTGTAATACTTAAGTAGAACTTATTGAAAGATTTATATTTTCTACCATTAAAAATATTCGACTTTGAAAACTTTTTCCAACACTAAAAAAATTTCAACATTTAAACTTCGAAAAACTACACAAGTTCCAAATTTACTAAACATACTGCATATAACATATATAGCAGTGCTATACTAGGAAGAGTCGGATGTATCCAATGACAAGTATTTGCTAGAAAATGAAATTCTCGGTGTCAGCTACTCTAAGTGGTATTCAGATAAATAAATCGGAAAAACAACGATTGAAGCATGTCGTGAATGTACGAATATTTTTGTGACCATAAGTGACAATTGCCCAAAGTAAACGACAAATATGGAGGAAACAGAAACCCGGTGTTACAGCATTCTGAGGACGCGGACACAAGGCTGGTGAAGGCACTGCGGAAGATGAAGCGACCATATGTGAATAGACAGTCCGACCGGCCACAGGCTTTAGCTGGGCCGGCTGCAGTAACGGTGATGCAATTGCCACGGCGAAATTTGATTCAGAATTACTATTTTACAATATACGGATGCTTCGCCTGCAATGTACAAATGTTCAGTAATGGATATTATATCTAAAGCTATGGTAACGAACAATTGAAATCAAAAAAGCTCTCAAGTCCGTTAACACTATCTAATTCCCTGGACTTTATATATTTTAAGATGGTACAGACGCTTTAATATTGTAACCAGTGCAAGAAAAACACCACGGTTTGCAAAACGTGTAACACTAAGAGTGAATGATGTAAAATGAAGGTATCACTAATAAATAAAGAATCACGTATTGTGCCCTCCTGTCACCAGAATGGATATTCATGATGTGATAAGAATAAAATTAAATTTCAGAAAAAAACGTAGTTATTTCGTAGTTCTTTCTGTCCATGCTACTCTCTTGTACTTATTGCAATACGAAACGGAGAAATTATCCAGAATTCCTCCTCCTGCTATCCCATTCTTTAATACTACTTCTGCTATTTCTTCGTTAAAACCTGTCTATGAAAAAAACTGAAGAATTTCAACATAAATCAAGCATTTATTTCTGCTCGTCCACCCGACTACTCTCTTATTCCGTATATTCTAGTGTTTGCATTCAGTAATTTACCCGAATTTGCAAACTGTTTAATCTGTTAACCAGGAATCACCAAATCCTACTCCGAGAAGTTGCTGCACAAGAAAAAATTACAGCTTTACTAAATTGACTGAAACTAAACTTTACTAAATTTCTATTTAAGAAATGAAAGAAAAAGGAAAAGAGCAAAGAACTGAAACAATTATAAAGCATCAACTCGGATGGATATGGTGAATGAATGTCATCGCAATATAATATAAAGGCAGTGGTCTTAGCCACAATTAGCGCGCACTTCCAAGGAGGGGTATTTGAAAGATGCACCCTTCGATTCATTTCTGAGTACTGGTCAAAGGATAAAGGTCGCTCCAAATTTCAGTGATTTATGATCTGTTCACCTCAAATTCTAGTTCAGAAAACATTATTGGATTTTTTGAAAGGTGAGCTAATAGTGATGATGACCATGCATTTCAAGCAACTTGTAAGCGGAAAAGGGAGGTAAATTCTGAAGTAACTCCGATTTCCATCTTATTTACGTTTCTGCTCACTATAAATGACAGAATGAAGAGAAAAGAAACATGTCCTACAAAACCCGTACACTGTTTCCTTTGCCACAAATTTGAACAAAGGCTTATCAGCAGTTATTGAAGGTTTTTCCCTTACCACACATCGTAGTCTCCTCTTTTTCAATTGGAAATGTATGATCTCCAACTTTTATCACTAGCAGTCTAGAAGACAAAGTTTTATCCTCTCAAAATTCGCAATTATCTCGTGATAATCACTAGTTGTGCGTTGTGTATCGAAAAAGGCCTAGAGATAGCAGTGACACTCGTTAAGCTGTCTTATGAAATAACAAACCATGCACAGATTGATAATCATCTTATGCAACATTGATAAGGAATGAGACTAATCATTTAACTTTGCAAGACTACAACAGAGGAAGCCAAACAGAGTGGCCCAAAAAACTGATGTTTGTCCAAAGAACGTCTGCAGCAGAGAAACCATATAAATAAAGTGATGGGTGAGAAATGGGAAAACATGGAAAGCAGTAAAGCACGTTAAAAGAAGGAAGGAAATCAACGCAAGGTCATTCAATGATGTCCAATGAACACTGGATTGATTAAAAGATTCTTCAATTATATTTCTATCTCGGAGAATATCTCCTTCAAAAGTGGAATCAGTGCGAAGTTCTCGTCAGCATACATTCCCCATGCACATATATAATACAGTTTCAAGCAGCATGCATAATAGAAACATCTGCTTCACAGTCTTTAAAACTTATATCGCATCCACACAACAAGCAAAGAACTCATAGGCCACAAGCATCATAAGCATCCACAACAAAATACAATTCTCCCGTAAAACATATAATGCAAAGATACCTGCATAAAATATTGAGTTAACGTTATGTTGAAAACATAAAGAAACCCACGAATTGTTGTCTTCGGTGCAACACATGACACAACTAAGCATGTATCCGCTGTAAGTTTACATGCTGCTTAATATCAAATAAATGCAACAGACCCTTTTTTCCATACTGTACAGCATAAATACAAATGAATGTAAAACACAACGAGCGGAATCCATCTGGAATAATTCATTCCTGTAGATTTTGAGAAATCTATCAAGTACTTCTACAATTGAAGAGTACAGAGTTCGATGACGATAACATACCTTCTTCTAGCAAGTTTTTAAAACTGAAACTGTGATGCTAGCAAGGTGTCGTAAAAAGCTTAGATTTTTCTTTCTCTCACTTCTGATCGTTAAAGTAATTTTCATTTTACATTAATAATGCAGAATGATTGTGGTAAATTGGTAACAACATGAATTAAGACGTTTTATGCATGTAAAATTTACTTTAATGCATGTAAATGTATAATGGTAGAAAGGCTTTGTGAGTAATAAAGTTTATAAAAGTTAGCAGCTTGGTTGTAAGCTTTTATAAAACTTAATACTGCAGTATTCCTTACAGAAGTTATCTTCAGGGGTCTTTCATAAATGAATGCTGCTGTAATTAACCGGGGTGATCCCACGCCCTACTTCTCAACATCACTTTCCCAGAACCTTCTTAACCAATCTGTTCACCGCATATGTCATTCTGACATCAGGAACAGTCACAATTACTGATGGAGAAGCATGCAGTGACGACATTATCCTCGTCACCATCACGCTTAGTATAATCTCGTAATATTTCAGTAAAGATCTCGACATTTTATCCAGTCTTTTTTTCCTTCTCTTCCTTCCATTCATAGAAACAGGAATGAACAAGAGGAGCAAATTACTGAGATTAATCCATTGAAACTGAAGAAAAACAAACAGAACTTGAGTACCATTACCAGTAAACTAAGATGAGAACACAGTGCCCAGAACTGCACTAATGTCTATTGGCACCTGTGAAAGATACATTAATTTCATCCGACAAAGGACTGCAATGGACAACGGATAATGATGTTAAATAATGCCTCAGTGAAACCTGAAGGTAATGACTAGAAAAAGCACTTACAAGTTAAGCAACAAGCTCCAGCTAGACCGAATTTGGAAACAGCGATAGTGAAACGGAAGAGTATAAATAACAAAAAAAAAAAAAGTAGAGAGGAAAAAGAAACAAAATAGAAGATATTAAGTTGATGACGAAAAGACTCGAGGCATCACCTTCAAAAGCAATTTCCTGAAATAAGAAAAAACGTGAAAAGAGAAATGAAAGGGTTGAACAAAGAGAGAAGAAAATAAGAGTACATTGCAGTGCAATGGAAACAATTTTCATTTCTGTTTGGTTTCTTCATCTTCAAAAAATCATAGTAGCATCATTATCGGTTGTTCCTGAACGTCTCCATCATCATCACTTCCTTTCTCACTTAACCCGTCTTTTCCATCATCTCTCTTCTTCAATAGTGGAATATTACAGCTCCCAGCCTGACCATTCATCACTGGCATTAGATCACATCACTTCTTATTGTCACACAATTATTGGTATCATAATATTTCCATCATTATACTATTCTCAAAATCACCCATATAAAATATCAATACCGTCATGAAAAAAAGTCTGGGAGATTTTCAATACTTTATCACTTTTAACATAACAGATATGCATGCAGCACAACGATTTGAAAAACATAAAGTCAAACTCTTTCATTTATGAAGAATTGGAATAAGCAACACTACTAATTGCGATTTATTTATTTCTGGTCGACAACATAAAAGCAACTACTAGGCTGCAAATCAATTTTCTAATCAAATTCCCCACCATCATCCTCAAAACAGTGATTTTGCAAGAAAAAAGAAAACAAGAAACTTGCAAGAAAGATATCATGAAAATACAAAATTGTAGGGTTAGATTCGAAAACTTCAAGGAACGACAACTTCTCTCTATAAAAATTTATGATGGAACACAGAAAGGCGTTGCACACAATTAGAATTTCAGTGTCAATGTGTCACAGTTATTCTTTAAAGGACGAATTTTTCGTTTTCTTCTTGCCTTCTACCAAAATTTGAGGAGAAAAAATAAATTCTGCAATGCAAAAAAGAAAAAAAAAACTAGATGGATGCACTTTTTGAAAAGCAAATTGTCAATTAATGCACATCAACATGTATAACGGGAAAGTGTCACTAAACGAAATAGGAATAGTTCTCGACCTTTTCCAGGAGAACGAAGAATTTGAAACTTTAAAGCAGTTAAATCCGACTACGAAGATACTCGATAAAGTATCGCATTCCTGTTACCCAGCTCTTCTTACAGCCCAATCAAGCTGCAAGAAACGATGGTCCTAGCCAGGTGGTACGAATTTTTAACCTTATATAGGAGCCAGATATTTCAGAGCTTTCGTACCATGAATATTTTGAATCAACCAGCTTGTTTATGTGCAGTCCCAAGTTATTCCAATCTTACCTCGGAACAAAGAAGCTGCGTATTGAGACAAAGTAATGGAAATACTATGGACGTTTCTGCGACACCTCAATCTCTTTTCCTATCGGATTCCTGGCAAGAACAAGAAAGTCGAAAAAGAGATGAACGATATCAAAAAATGTTCAGGAGTTTAATCAAATGTATAAAAGAACGCAACCGTACTGGTACAATCGTTCATAAAAAATTTCTTTAATTTTTCCTGATCTTTTAAATTTCACTTCTCTTTAATCAGTAGCAATTTTTTATAAATTTTTACGGCCTTGACGTACTGCTGCAGAACAAGTGGAAAACGAACACCATGAATGTGTAATGAACCGGCGACTTTCCGTACATGAATGTCATTTCCAAATCGAAAGAATAAAGGATATGTCACCGAGCTTGAAGTGAATCAAACACATGCGTGGAACAAGTTAGTGGGACACTGAAATACTGCAAACAAAGTCTCTACCATTATCCACCTATTTTAAAAGACTATCCACACTCTTCTTTTTTTTAGCAACGCAAATAATAACTGCTTTCGTCATTTAAAGACAACAACACAACTAAAACCAATCATCAGATGTCTGGATTAAAACAGCAAATTTCAAAGAAACTAGGGGATCATCAAAATTCACAGATAAGATGCAAGTTATTTGGGTTCAATCTATTAATATTGTTCGCCATTAACGAAGCTGACTCTTGCAAATGATTGATTGATTGATAGTAAGTATAGTGCAACCTGTTCGCTCTACAATCAACTTTAAAATATCACCACCTGAGAATATGAAAAATAATTCCAGTGATCAGGACGTGCAATCCAAATGGTCTATTGAAATTTATTGAAATTTTTAGAATAAAAATTCCGGATCAAATTACCACTATATCTCAGACTTGGAAGAAATCAATAAAAAAAAGTGACGAAAAGAGGAACAAGAATGAACTCGCGTCAGGTGGTAAATAAAACTTGATCGTAAAAAGACAGTGAGTGATGCGAGAAGTTTAATTCTACCTAAATCCCTTCAGCAAACCAGCTAATTCCATTGATTGTATGTAACTTTGCTACACGGTTTACAAGACAATAATGGATTGGAAATAAATGAAACGAATGTAAGGACATAAAGCTGAAAAATGTCTGCCTGTTTCATTTCCGGAACACAGCTTCCACTTATCGGACCTCTCAATTCAGGTATAAATGGATATATATATATATATATATCAGAAATGATTTCAAAAGTTTATGAACATATCAGAAAAAAGAAAAGGATTATCAGTCGACGGAGATTTACAGTGATCGCGGCTAGCCTGCCAACAGATGGTACATCGACTACAATGAATGTGTGGCAAAGGAAGAGAGAAGTGCATTCCTTCCAACAATGAATCTTCTGGGGTGCCGCAAAACTGCCTGTCCAAATTGGATGGTTTTCGAATAATGGGTTTCGGAGGCACAAACAGAGGCGCATATACATATATACATCTAAATTTATATGTATTACCAAGCAAGCAATACATTCGCTATTTCTGATGCAAGCTACGTGCCAAACACAACCAAACATGCAGTTTCTTCACGCACTCACGTATCCCACATCAACCCATAAACCCATGTATATATGAATATACACATATATAATATGTATATGCATGTTCATGCTTAAGTTGCAGCCATTAGAAAGGCAAAAACAAAGTCAATGAAAGCTGTGTCAGCAAATAACAAGCAATAAAGCCTCAAAGAGCCTTCAATGAGCAGCCTAACCAAGCAGCCAACTAATCAGCTTAGTTTGTCCCATCAAATCCACATTTCACTTTTCTGAAATATCAAAGGAAAATGAAAATCCAGATTTGAACTATGGGTGGTGACATCAGAAAAATTAACACACACACATACATACATGCACGCACACATACACATATGCACATAACAAGAGGGCGGTAAGAGCAACTATTCGCTTTCTTGCAATCGGTATGTTGAATATATTACTCGAAGTTATATCAGTTCTAGTTGCGGGGCCTCAGATGATATTATGTTACCTACCCAACTTATATAAGCTTTTTTGTCAAGCAGGAATAATTCGAAGGATAACACTCTGTAAATGTTTTAAACTTGTTAGACCCTTACTTGGCTGAATTGTTTAACCTTTGTGAAATTCCGAAATAGCCAGCTGAACATCATGAAGACGAGAGATAAAATCCGTCACATTTAAATAAATTTGGCTAGGAACTATGCTTCAGATGAAATATTTAAAGAATATGAAGGAATTACACAGGTAAAAAGGTTCATGAAATGAATCTCGTGTCCTACACGGTGAAATTTAAATTCTTTCTAACGTCTAGTTGATGAAAGATGCAAAAAAAAAAAACACTGGGACTCATTTAATGGTATTAAATTTTTATTCCACTACAGCGACGAGTGAAGTGTTTAGCAAGAAACCTACCACTTAATGATAATCGTAGGTAAATGCATTTTTTGTAACAAATGTGGGTATTAAGCAAATCGTTCTTGTCCTTAAAAAAGTAAAATTCCACGATTCTTAGCTTATGCTGCTGTTCTTAAATTACTGAATTTCTCCTTCATATGATGTAACAAGAAGGGATGGAAGAATCGTAGAAGACAAACTGATACGTTCATATAGGAATTGTCACTTCAGAACATGCGAGTATGCACACTCGAGATTTCAATCTAATATGTCAACATAAACTGCAAGGTAACAAACAATTTGAATTCAGAAGTAGAGGCTGTGTATTTTTTAAATTATGGCTACAGAAATATCTGTATGGCAGATAATGGACAGAAGTGCTGTGCAGAAATTCATGGATTTCCGCAATTAATAGTTTTGATACCTCAGGATCGAACTATTTAGTCAATATTTAAGTAAAAATTTGCTAGACAAAGTGCTTACATTCATACAACAGCGAAATGGCACCAACTTATTCGGAGTCATTTTTCTCGCTCTTATATAAAAGAAAAAATCATATAGTAAAATTATCGGGCCTTGTCGATTCTTTTAACAAAAAAAAATTATCTTAGGTGATTATACACCACGGAAGATTTAAAAAACGTTTAAAGAATACTGAAGGCATTTTTAATAACTTTTTCAATCAAGGTCTGAAAATATCGTCAGGAAAGGGGTGCTTTTTTGCAGTCAGAAAAATATATGTGGCATGACCTTAAAAGACAGTTGCAATCCCAAAAACCTCCATAATCTAAAACCGAGTAAAATTAAGTAAAAATTTTATTGTCAAAACTTTTTCTGCTTGCATTAACGAAAGTCAAGGACTTCTATCCTTCTAAACACCATTAGTCTTACTACACTAACATATGAATCCGTCACAACAGTTTTAATATGAAAATATGTCATAAACGAAAGAGCATTGCTACACATACAAAGTGCCGCAACGCACAAATATTTAATTTCATGTGAATCATACTTTTAATGAGGAAAAGTCGATATAGTGGTAGTGAGAAGTACAGGTAACCTGAGCCAAGTCCCGGTTAGCTCTTCATAATGTCACAACACCTGCGGTCGTCTGCTCAGAAGCCAGACAAATGGTCGTTTACACAAGAACTTTTAATCGTTTATCAATCCAGAATAAAGTTAAAGAACCACAACACTTGACAAAGAGTTCAGCCGACAGTAGGATATCTCGGATATGTAACATTCATTTCCACAACATTGTATTAAACCACTTGAAGCTAACCCAATAAGTGCTCACTTCTGAGAAACGCAAATGGCACAGCAACTTCTCGTATTTTTAAAATTATTCTGAAATAATCTGAAAATTGAATAGACTGTCAAATCACAAAAATGATATGAATACTTGACTAGAATTTTGCCATTTTTTAAACAAAATATTGCATTAGAAATTGATCTGGACACCTATTGCTTTATTGTATAAAGAAGACAAATATTTCCAGAAGTTAAGCCGTGCGATGTTCGACGATCAACGTTAGACGGTTTTCAATCTCAGCAATTGTTAGATGCTCTATATTCTGTTCCGTCTATGATCTAATTAGCGCTCAATTAGCAGTATCCCCGTTTAACCTCTTGGTGGTCAGTCCTATTAATTTACTGGAAGACCCTAACAGACAGCAGCACTAATCTATGTGGAACGGGCAGTGTACACAGAATGGAAGAATAATAGAATTTGACACATCTGAGAAAGCAGCGTGTTACTTGAAGAGAGTCAGAGATTTCTGATTCTGGCGAAATAGGACGGAGTAAAACGGTCGGTGTAGACTTTGATTATAGCTAAATTGATTGGAGTAAAGGTTGTCGTATTAATAACGAAGATCTGAGACTTACGGAGTAGTTATGATCGGAGAGAAGTTGGACATTTAGTGGTGCTTGGCAGTTGAACGTAACCCAGCAAGGATGGACGTCGTTGACGGTCAAATTATTGATACACTATGTCGTCTTGATCCGTTCGTTTTCCTTTCATCAAATTCTTCTTGTTTTTATAAGAAACTTGAATGCATAGATTAATCAGTACCACGATTTCAGGAATTTTTTTGATAGCCTGCAAGAGATTCCAAGCAGTATTACAGAGCTTCGCACAGATACCTTTTATCAAGCTATCGTAATGCTGGTATGGTCGTGCAGACCAACTATGAAGTAATGTCGATTATTAATCCCTTATACAATAACGAATTGCTTGGCTAGATAAGATGCAATAGACGTGAAGTGTTGTGCATTTTAGGAAAGAAATTCCTTCAAGATTTCTTCCCCAAAATATGTCTACGAAATTCCGATGTGTTACAACTGTTGTCGATGCAGTGAAGGCAAGTTTTAGTTTTATTTGTATATTGATGTAACTCAAACAAGTCTTGGTTCCAGCTTAGACTTAAATTTAAACTTTTTCAAATAGAATTGTGTCGAACAAAAGCTTCCGGTTGAAATTGGATTCAGTAAAAATTTTTTCTTGTTGAAACTGTTATCTGCAGAGCATTGGTGTACGTGATCCAATAGATTATCATATGTTGCTATATGGACGAAGCAAGGAGTTGCGTAATATTCTTATTGGTCTCATGGAAAAATTACCCAAAGATTCTTCCGTGGTTACTTCTGTGGAAGGCCTGTCTTGTAAAATAATTTTTGTTTTACATCAGTGTGCATATTTTGAACATTTTCTTCTCAAAGGATTTATTGAAAGTCATATTTGTTATCAGATTTTTAAATGCTACATTTTTCCCGCTGAGTAATTTAGAATAATTATTACAGATCCATTGAAAGACCTAATGCGATCAGCTAACCGTGAAGAGGGAGATAAGGAAGGATTTCTTACGCGGTTTAATTCACCTCAAAAGCAAGTATGGATAAGTATGATGACACACGTAAATTTTTGTACTTTATAGCTATGAATAAAATAGCTTTTTTGTTCTTCAAAAAATCATTTAGGCTATATCGACAAGGGTCGATTTCATAGGTTTCTCCGGTGATGTTATGGTAGCTCTACATTATGATGATTGGCGATACCGTCATAGTGCAGTTATTTGTTCCTTGTTGGAAAACAATGCCGTGCACAACATTAAGGCACAAAATTACCAGTCACTTAGACATGGAATTCTAGAAAATCTGCGCCTTAGATTTATTAATGAGGGAGTGAAACTACAGTAAGTTTTGTTCGGTTTTTTAAACGCGTATCTTCAGTTTTTTCAAGCCTGTAGAATTTATTCCTATTACATTGCAATAAAAGATATGATAGAACGTCTTCAGAACTTTTTTTGTTATTTTCAGATTGAAACCTAAACCAGTTATTTCTCTAGAATTGCAAAAGAAAAAAACAAAGGATAAACAAGAAATTGATCCAAAAGTGAATGTAGAAAAAAATGAAATGCTTAACGAATTGCTTAGTGAAGTTGTGGCTTTGACAGCATATGTAGATCGTAAGAAGATTTCCAACAGCAGAGTAATATTTTTATTTATTTATTTTTTTGCAATATTCATTTTTTACTAGTCGAATAAGCATTTTGGCTATTTTTCTGTATGTTTTATAGTAACAAAGAATGTTTAATTGAGTTAAATTTAGTTTGTTGCAGATGCAAAGTGATGAGACTGAGCGATTATTAGTTTTACGAAACAAGAGGTTTCAAGAAGCTGAAGTTGATGGACGACTGAAAAAATTATTAGAAAATCCAAATGCTGTTTTGAAGCTTGAGGTTTATTTTGCATGTTCTACTTCTTATTGGAGTGCATTTTTGAAGGTGATTAAATATACTTTTTCAGAGTTATATTGATGGAAGTGATGAACGGATGCAGCATCTTCAAAATCTGTGGTTGAAAGCCAAAGCAGAAAAGGATGAAGAAGTGAAGAGAGCACAGCTAACTGCTGCATTATCATTATCATCGGTCCGTCAAACGTTGTGACATTGAATCATTAAATTTCATGATCATAAAAATTAAACTGAAGCTGTTTTAGGACAGTCGAGAAATTTCATCCAAGGATGCGAAATTGATTGAGAACGAACTTGCTGATAAAAAGAAAGTTCTGGAAAAATTGGTTGGTTTCGCTGCACTGAAGTAGGTTCATTTTAAATATCGACAGTAAAGGTTTGGATCAATTTTGACTTCTTTTTTAGAAAAAGGAGGTCGAGTCACGAGAAAAGAAACAGATTAATCGAAATATTTATACGAAACACATATTTGATGTTGTTGGCAACATTAGGAAGCAGCAAAATGAAATTAACAAAGTATGTTCTAGTGATGCTGTATAAGGAATTAACAAACTATGTTCCAGTAATACTGATGTTACCTCGTATTTATTGCATCTATAATTGCATACACGTAATGGAGAAATTTTAAAGTCTTTATTTGAAAAGCTGAAAAGTTCAGTGGATCAGAAAATATCTTGTCGCTTGTTTAGACACATTCTCCATATTTATAGATTGCTGCTGAAAATCTCTATCTTCAGAGGGAGATCAAGTCGAGTGCAGGGAAACTGGAACGTTCTTTCACCGTAGTTGAAGGAAAACTGTACAAAGTATCTCTTTTACATTATTTATTTGTTACTAGAATCATCTATAATGCAGTTGTATATGTATATTTCAGATATTAGATTTATGTATTGTGATACCATTTGAGATCTTATAAGTGCAGATGCATATTGCAGGACGTTGAGAAAGATACATTTATGCAAAAAGCATACAGGTTACTGATGAAAATTCATAGTGAATGTTCTTGTGCTATCACTGGCATTGATTCTGCTGGACAAATTGAAAGAGAAATTGAAGAACTAAACGATCAGGTAGAGGTTTTATTTCGCTCAATTCCTCTAATATTAAACATTTTTATAAAAGCTTGATTTTTTCCTAAAGTAGTGCTTTTGATCCTAGAAATAAGGTGAAGAAATGTTTAATTACTTTGTTAAATGTCACCTGTTCAAGATGTATAATCTTTTCATTGAAGATTGCTACGCAGTATCAAAAGAACATAAATGAAAAACTTGAATGTATTGTTAACGACTGGATGCAAATAAGGAAAGAAAATATGGCTTTGAAGGAATTATTAAAAGAATGTGATAATTAATTTATTTTTCCTTATTGTAATATTCCTTAAAGATTTATGTCAATTGTACAACGGGAAGATCCAGTGCGTAATTCACGTTCGAAATCATCTATACCATTTGCAGTTATATTGGTGGTAGTTCTTGCGATGCTTCTACTGACACAACCGTGTAGGAGCGCGCTTGCCTTTGTGAGATTGCTGGTGGTAGCATATGTCTTAGGTAGGGCATTCCAAACCAGACAGGTCTCAACTGGAGATCAGACAAAGTGTGGCTTTGAGGAGGATAGACTCATTGACTTTAGAGTAGCCATCTTAGGAGGGTGACTCTGACTTCAACCGAGACAGATGAAGCAAAGAGGAGGATACTCCAGACAAACCTATGAGCTGAGGATTTCTCTGCCATTATCCAAATCTGCTAGATTTTCAGATTTAAAGGGTGGGACCAGTTTGTGCACGGTGTTACTCATTTAAAAAAGCCTCTGCGCAGGCTTGGAAAATATGCCCGGTTTTATGAAGTCCTGTAGCGACAGGTAAGAGGCGGAAGCGTAGGTTGAAGATGCACTAGAAGCCGCGACTCAACTGTGCATGCAGGTGGTCCAGATCGTCGAGGTTGACTACTGAGGCGGCAATCTTGTTTGTTAGCATTCTGAATAACTAAACTTTTTTCCATGTGGAGGAGCGAATAGATGGTCTGACTAGAACTCATTTCCACTTTCTACCGAAATGTTAAAGAATCTTGATTGGCTGGCATGTTCTGCTGCAATCGAACTAGAACAGAGAAACAAGAGCATACATCTACCTCCAAAGACGTGTTCAAATTGACTCTTACGTGTTAGGACGTCAAAACTATGTCTGGTACTGCGATAATGGATGTATCCAGCGTCGTTCTACTATATTTGCCTACGAACTGGCAATATCCACGGTTTGTCTCAGTGAAATTCGTTTGCATGCAGTCTCAAAGGAAGTGCTGACTACATACACTTGTGGTCAGATGAACGGGAAACTGAATGTTCCTATTCAAGAGTTGGCTTAATGGTCAAGCACCTTCGAATTTGTTAACTTGTCGACAGGTTATCCCTGTCATACTTCCTATGCCTTCCATTGTACAACAAGCAACATGCTATCCCTTTCAGCATATATGCCCCAACTATTCAAGTTTACCTTGCAAAAGAAAACTACATTCTTCGCCTTTACTCGAGAATTTGTTTGCAGACGATAAGATCACAATCCTTGGTTATTTCAATAGGGAAGAGATTTACAGCTCGGATAAGAGCACTAGATAACCCAGCAAAAATACAGTTCAAAACAGTCTGGATGCATCCTTAATTCAAACGCTAATACCTCATCAATTACGTCTTAGTATGCCCGAGATGCGTTTGCGACGTGTGTCATACTCGAATGATAACTTCCACTTCCAGAAGCAACATTCCAAGGAAGAGGTTCAAAGTCGATAACCCTGAAATTTTCACATGAAGGACAACTTCTAGGCTTATCTTCAAACCAGACCTGCAATCCACCCCATAGATCCTATAGCACTTTGGTAATTCATCAAAAACGACATCCATCAGTCCTTTCATCAGAATGCTCACAACTAGCAGTCTTCTTCACCAGAATGCTTAGGATCTTATCAAAGAATCCGAAGATTAGTTTGATGAAAACAGTTTATAAATCAAGGAACTGCTATTCAAGAAGAGAGCTGACCAAGTACACCTCGCCGGCCCATCCTGCCTCGCAAAAAAACTTTTCATTCTGCATGCATTAAGCTTAAACAGAAACTTCGGGAGATCATGAACAAGTAGTGGATCAACCTAGAACAAAAGATCCAATCATATGTGGATTCCGCGACTATAGAGAACTCTATGAAACTCTGAACACAGTACATGGATCAACACATAAGATCAAAACTCTGCTCTTAGCTCAGATGGTTGCTTTTAGCTCAGATGGTTGCTTCCTCACAAATAAACCTTCTATTTTAAACCGATGGCCTGAACACTTTCAATCAGTGCCTACTATTCAGTTAAAGATTCAGCAAAGCACTTCATGCAGCAGTCGGTGGAAACTGAACTGGATGTAATTCCCACTTTGGAAGAGACTCTTAAGGCCTTTACAGCGGATGAAATCTGGCAAGGCATCTGTTGTGGTAGAATTCTATCCCAAATCTGGAGACATGGAGGTATGCAGTATTAACAGTGCTTTTGTACGAAATTTTGAATGACCGTAATTCTAGTTATAAAAGTTACTTGATATTTTGACCGAAAGTTATATGGTATTTTTTTTTTTAAGTTCAAAAGACTGCACTTAAAACAGGATGCATTTTTACACTCTGAAAACCTACCGAACAAATCAGTCTTTTTAGCAAGATCTTTGAACTTTTTATTAGTCGGAACTTAAAACTTTTTTGGAAAACAATGACCTTATCCATCAAGTAATGACAAACATGCTAAACATACCTTTTACATAAGTTTATTCAAGGCATTTTCATCCTGGGTGTCAGTAACATAAACTTTCTAGTTTCCACAATGTCACTCTTGATATTTGCTCAGTGAAATCGGAATATTGAAGTAAAAATAATCAATAGAGGTAATGAAGGTTCAATTGAGCATATCTTATCAGAAAGAACTTAATAACTAACTGTTTGCTCTGGATTCAGTTGGAAAGCGTTATTATCGACAAATATAGATCAGCGAGTATAAAAGTTAAGAGATATCATTCATACCAGGAAGACATAGGTGGATTTCACTTTTCACTTTCTCGTTTTTGTTTTATTGGAATGGTTTTAGCGATGTTAGTTGCTCATTTTCATTATCTTTCATCTCTTAAACTGCAGAAAGTTCACTAAGAGAGACGGCCGATATGTCAACGTCTACCGAACCCAACTCTCTTGCATGATCGAAGATTTCATTATGAACACTGAAATGAATGATTGAAGAGGAAGAAAGTGTTAAGTTTTCTTTTTTTCCCAATGCTTTGTAGTTTGAACAACGATAAAGGTTCTTCCTCAATTTAGAATTTTTGGGTTTTGAAAAACGGCTATTTTCTTCCTTTTTTCCCTTTTTTTGATTTCTAACAACCTTTGAAATAAGTCACCCTCCACAGATTTTTCAATATTCAAAGTCAGGTTTGAAAAAGCAGGAAGAAAAAAGCTGTTAATCTTACAGGTAGGAGTCTTAAAAAAAATTAAATAAAGTTATTTTTACTATTTTATTTCAAAGAGAATAGGATGGAATGATTTTCTTCATTTCTCATCATTGAATTTTGCATAAGCTTCTATTAGATGTGTTTTATCGGATGAATCAGTGCAAGTAATAGAAAGAATGGAAGGAGCAAATTTCCACTCGTTCTAAAGAAGCACACATTTCTTTAATTATTCCCTCTGGATGGAACTCATTCTTAATATTAATATTGCATTTGTTAGTGTTGCATTTTTATGTCTTTACGGAATGAAAAGTGGCAGAATGAAGGAGAAATAGAAGAAGCTGATGAATAAGAGGGCCTGAAAACTAGAATTGTTAAAATAACAACTAGTCACACACATCTATAAATCATCATAGTATGAAGAAGCTAAATTCCACGGAAGCATTTGTTTTTCTCTTTTGAGTTGATGGTTGTTTTCTTGCTCTTCCAGAACTATGCTTGTGTAGGATGGATGTAAGGATCTAAAATGAAGTGCCACATCTCAAATCTTCTCTTGGAGCAGCTTCGTTTCAGCACTTCATACATTTCACATCAATTTTTCGTTTTTATTTTGTCCACTTTATACCAGAATAAAAAACATTCTGATGACGTATACCATAAAAATCAATTTGATCAACCTTTTCCCATTGCTCTCCTGCTATCTGCTGCTAAGCTGTCATCAACGAACGAAATCCCATACCTAAGCCGAAAGATCTTGTTACTGAACTGTTTTTGTAGGCACACTAATAAACACATTTCATAATTTTTGTATTTTTACAAGGATTGCTCCTTTCAACATAATAGTCATATAGATTTTCCTGTTTTTAAATTAGTGTCTTTCAATGCTGAACAAATCATACACAAACTAATCGTGATGGAGTTCTCATTACCAGAAGTTCCTGATGAACCCTTGAACTTTGCCATGGTTTATTTTTTATACACTGCAACTACGTTCTTCATACCATGCATTAAAGGCTCAGTGACTACCGTAATGTCTTCTGCGATTCACAAATCCACTCTCGGTATATTTTATTTTGTGTTCCCTTCCCCATACCATTGAAACTCATGAATTTTGCAAATCGGAATCTATAAATTATCTTTTTCGCACCAATATATTAATCATTTTGTTGTCCGTTTTGAAATACAAGTTATTGCTTTCGTTAAATCTTAATAAATCTCAATTTTCAACTCATCAGGACTACTGGCACTAGTTTCTATTAGTTTGACTGTTGATTCTAACTTTCACCAAAATGGTGAAAGAGCAGTGTTCCATTATCTTTTGTTTCTGAATATTACTTTATCCTCATGTACTGAAAACACCTGCCTTCAACTCATGTATTGGTGTTTTATCGCTTAGTGAAAACGGAGGAAATAGACGAAACAAACTGTGTGAAAATAAGTTTCAGGTAAGAAATGCAGTTGGAGGTCATCCTACTGCTTTTATCGTTCATAAGAAGGTCAAGACAAGCCACCAATGCAAAAACACTGGATATCAACTGCATGTTTCTTGGATATCCAGAATTAGAATATGACGGGTTTGACCGAACTGAGGTTGGTGTGACACTAAATTCCACTTCATTTTGTAAAATATGTTGCAAAAGCCTTCCTTTTCTGTTACCGTTTTCCCTCTCCCAAATCGGATTACGGCTTATCTTCATATTTCTCCCTCCTATTTCTCTTTCCAATTCTTTTTTGCCACCCAAGAACTTTTTGTACACATTTCTAATATTTAATAAACAAAAACACACTTTTTGAGTTGGCAGTAAATTACGAAATCCAGAATATTTCGAATTTCGATTTGAATCAAGAACATTTCAATTTTGCTATTTAAGAGCAACTTTGGTAACTATACTTTTAACTCTTAACTTCGTAGCTCACCGTTACTACATGCGTTTGACTATTGCGGAATAAAAAACATGATCTTAATGTTTTCAGATTTTAAATGAAAAAAATTTCAATAAAACGGTGCTAGCAAGCGACTCTAGAACAATTGTTTTTTTCAACGACGTTGAAGAGGATGATCCCGAATTGGATCAATATGAATGTTTTTTACAAGTATATTTCTGTTTTTTTCTTTCAAAATGTTAATTTATTTCTTGAAAATTTAAATTAAAAGAGGTGTCCGTAACTACTGCACCAAATAAAATTATTTGGACAATGTTTTAAGTGAATATTCAAAAAAGTTGTATTCAGTTTAGTAATTACAAATTTTGCAGTTATCGGCTCAAATAATGACAAAACGAGGATACAGTTTCTACACTGTAAATACAACGAAAGAGACACGATTAAGGAAACAAGAAAGTAAGATGAAGGATAAAAAAATTTCACTTCAGTATGAAAATGCAGCTGAGGACAATTTCAGATGTTGAAAAAGGCGAGGATACGATACATGTCTATAAAGATGGTTATAAAATTGAATATTTTGGCGTTCGAGACCCAGAAACATTTGTTTCATGGCTAATGGATGTTAGTATTTCTTTCAAACCATTTTGAAATTCCCTTTGTTTGACAAGATTTTCTTATTGGAAGTCTTAAAAAGATATAGTAATTATTCTAATTTTTATCTTTTTATTTTTTTATCATCCTTTTCTCAGTGACACTTTTTATTTTTCAGAAGAATTCACATGAATTAAAATTGCCAGCTGTGAAAATCCAACTTCCAATTTAATGTGTATTAGTAAAACAATATAAATGATTTTCAGATTCCTGATGATCCAGTAATGATAATAAACGATGAACATGACCAGGAAGGATTCGAGACGTTAGAAGATGACGTTGTTAGGGTGATTGGTTATTTTGAACCAGGCAGTGTCGGTTAGCTTATTAAAACTATACCTTATGCCATATTCATCAGTATTCAATTATTTAATACTACAGTTTTTTTTTTGATATGATAAACTTTATGGATAATAAATGGTTTAAGTTAATGAAATGAATAATTCTGATAACTTTAAATAAAGTACGTTGAAGCGTATAAAGCCAATCACTTATTTTCAGCATTAAAAGAATTTGAAGAAGCAGCTGAAGATTTCATGGGTGAAGTGGAATTCTATGCTGTTGTCAATTCTTATGTTAGTTATTTTCGAAAAAGTAATATCAAGATTTTTTTCTGGATACGCTACAAAACAGCATATATAGTAAATATTTTTCTTTCCTTTTATTTTTTGGAACTTGAAAAAGCAAGTTTTTTAAAAGATCATTTTAGTGGGCTCGCAAAATGGGTTTAAAACGAATTGGTGAAGTACAAATGTTACGACCATTTGAAGATGATCCTATTTATGCTCCAACGTCGGTGGATACCGAAGGAGAATTCGAAAGTTGGGTTGAAAAACACAAGAAGCCAGTAATGCAAAAACTAACCCTGCAAAATTATTTCAATGTTTGGGTAATAATGTCAAGATTTTGATGTGAAGCTTCTTCAGGGTTTTAAAGTATTAAATTCTAGAATTGCAGAAGGATCGAGATGACAGTGACAAATTGATTGTTGCATTCTGTGATGAGGAATCACGCGAAGGTCGAGCAATGTTCAAATTGCTCCGCAAAATTGCCGATGAAAATAGTGAACATGCTGGAATGCTAAAAATCTCGTTAATCGATCCAGGTACTTTTGAACTCGTCTCTAGCATACTCAGAATCAATTCATGATCTCGCTTCCACTTTTCAGTTCGAGCTAAATTGAAAAATGCAATTGCTATTTTTTTCTGTGTTCAACTGATTTAAATTAGTCGATCTGTTGCAGATGAATTTCCATTGATGGTGGATATCTGGGAAGAAATGTTCGGTATTGATATTGAGGGGGGTCCACAACTTGGCCTCATTGACATTTCTGAAGTATATCTTTTATTTCAGCATGCTTTTTACATAAATTTATATGCAACTTACAAGGGAAATTAAAAACTGTTATGAATGCATTTGTGACGAATTAGAGGAAGTTTTTTTTTAATTACAGATAAATTTTGACATATAAATGACGAATACTGAGAATCAGGTTCAATTTCAAAATACCATCATTGTAGAAAGAAGGAATATGGTTCGACATGTCACAGTTGAATCTTGATGATCCGAAGAAACATCAGGATAGCAACCTAGAAGTACTTCAGTCCTGGATTGATCAAATTATGAATGGCAATATATCTTTGGATGGTCACTTTTTAGTTTTTAACTTATAATTTTGAAAAAGCTTTTTCCTTTAGGGCTAATTGAATTTGCAAATTCTTTTCCAGATGACGATGAAAATAACGAGCCAGAACCACTGAAATCTGCTGTACCACCGAAATCAAGAAGAAGCAAAAAAGACTTGTGAAGCTTTCTTAATAAATACAAGTGCAACGTCAAGATGGATCATATTTTAGCAGCGACTGTTTTTTCTTCAAGTATTAATTAATTGCTCAATTGAAAACGCCAAATTTATTGGCTAAAATTTTGTTTTTCTAGGAGTCAAAGTAGCAATTTCAGATTGATTTTCCTTCATTTCCTTACTGCAGTAGATCCCAAGCACTATTTAAAATCGAGTGGTGCAACCTAATTTATCAATTTCAGGCTGGCTTAATCGAAAATCAAAACTTTGAAACTATTGCTTAAATACTTTCCATTGATTGATTCCAAAGTGTCTTTTTCTTCACCTTAATATTTTATTACTGAAACAATTTTACTAAAACAACTTAACGGTAGATATTTACTCGAAAGTTTTCATTCTCGAGTTACATTGCTTCAAGCTAAGATAGGAAAGTGCATTCTGTAGTTTCATCGATGTAATCATCCGAGCGAGTGTCGGTTTTCTCTTGTTCAAGTAAGTTTCCCAAAACTGACCTGATTTTCTCATTTTCATTTCCTACTCGCTAAATTTAAAAAACTTGAGTTTGAGACATTAAAATTTCTCTATTCCTACGTGTTCCTTATTGATTATATTTATTTTGGTGTATTCAGTGTGTATTCAGTCCGTCTTTCGTGACCTCTTTAAAAAGATGTCTTAAATTTGCAATTTACAACAATATAGACGTGTAAGATGGTGTAAGAATTATTTTAACCAATCTGAATCTTCAAATTTTTTCCAGAAAAAAAGTGTTGAGTTTATTCTTGATTTTTCATTTCTAAACTGAAAAGGTAATTATGCTCATAAAAGTGTCTTTTGGAAATGGCATTTTAATTTGTTTCCGCTGGTATAGTTGATTGTGCTTTTAGATATTTCTTGATTTTGCAATTTGTGAACTAAGAAGATAATTTGTTTATTAATTTTAATAAAGATCAGAGCTTCATATATCACAATAGTTATTGTTGTGCATTAAAGGTATCGCACAGTGCTTGCTATTGTTTTAATTTTAATTAAAAACAGTCATTATAATTCATAATTCAGGGGAAAAAAAGAGGAAAAATGGCTTATTTAATGACCATAAGCAAATGACAATTTTCGGAATTCATATATGAATCATGGCATTATGCTGGAATAAAACAATATAGTTATTAAGAACAAACATGGAACTTAAGCAGGATACACGGTTACTAATTTAAAATTACTGACTAACCCAAAACAATTAGAATTGCTAAATAATCAAAAACCAAAATTCTAGCTCAGTTTTTTGACGCCTTTCTTTGCATTCGCAGTTTGTAAAGATGCTCAATAATCATCATTGATTTTGATTATTTACAATGTGCAACTGTTGAATTTTTTTATTCAAACTTTTTCATCATTTAAATACTTCATTTTTATGTTTCGGTCTTTGACTTTTATAAAACAAAAGATTTAGGAGACTTATTAGAAGTAATTGCTTCAACTACCAAAATATGCATCTGCTCGAACTGAAACCAGCCCAGTAAATCCGGTGTTTTATTTATTATTATTTATAAAATGCAAAATGGAATACTGGTTGGGTAAAATTTATAGATGAAAGGCAAGTAACAGGACACTGTTCAGAAAAATATAATTCTTTTTTTCATACAAACACTCTTTAATAACACTCAATTTTAGCATTTGCATATCAGCACCAAGAAGAAGTTTTTAAAATAAATGAGCGGAGGCATTTTAGCATAATCATAACTGCTTGCTTTGTACAAGAGCCAATAACAAATTTAGTATTGCGATAGCGATAGTTATGGTGGTGATAGCCAGGGTGGCAATAGTGATAGCGACTATAGAGACAATTTCTGTGGCTAGTCTAATGATGATAAAACATGCAGTACTAGTAGGAATTGCAGTAAACGATAAGTTGACAAATTGTAAATGAAGAAAAATTCATTCATTAAATTTAGTTCATGACACAGCTGTTAATACATTCATTATTTTATCAATTTAAAGGCATTAATACATACAGCAAACTTTAGGAAATCTTATTTTTATTCATAATTCGACATGATCAAAGGATAACTGACCAAATATGCATACCATCAGTCGGATAAATTTGTTAGTCCACATCGATAGCTCTTTGAACAAGCAATTTGGAGAGGATATTTATGTTGAAAAGTATGGTGCTGAGGAATTTTTGAGAGAATATCTGTTACAATAGTGTTATTAAACTTGCATGTTACTATAACCATATCCTCATTGTTACAGAATCGCTCGGTCTTTATCACACATACCGTATCACCTAGTTACTTGTTTCTATTTATTGTGGCAATTGGTTATATATTGAAATCATAAAATTCTTTAGCAGAGAAAAGTACATTCTGATGTTAGCGCGTTAGTAGAAGACATTACTGCTAATTATTAATTTCTACAATGCAAAACCAAACGATTTGTAGGATAATGGAAACTTGTCGAGAAATTTTATGAACAGCCTGAACAGTTCAAAGCCAGTTGGGCCATGTTGAAGTGTTGAAAAAGATACTGTTACATGTTTACTTGCAAACTGAGTCGTCCATAAATCTGAAAAAATACAAATTGCCACTTGCATATAGAGGATATCGGGTTGTCTTATTACAGTGTAGAGCACCCAGTAATCTGATGTACCCGATATCCAAGTAATCGCAAGCGAACCCAGAATAACTTATCATATTGCACGGATATATATATGAAATATACAGAAAAAATTATATATATGAAATATGCAGAAAAAATTCTACTTATATTGATATTTTTTATATTTTTACATAAATTTACATTTTGTCAGCTCCAATGTAATTTCATACTAGGTGTAATGTGCAAAAATTTCTGGAATACATACATCCATGTTGCAGTGCACTTATTGCAAAAATATTTGCAATAAGTGCACTGCAATAAAAAAAAATTAACGCGTTTTCGAATTGATTTATTTTATAGTAGAAAATATTTTGTTCATTATTTCACTTGTTTAGCGATACATTATAAACGTTTTTCATAAAATTGCTACAATAAATTGATAGTTTATTATTAGCGTTGCCCTATGACGATAATGCAAATTTTTTTATTATATTTATTTTTCGTTACTAACAGCAAGAATTCTGAATAATTTATTTCTTTAGTATCAAACAAACCAAGTTTCGTCTTACAGCCAACGTAAGCACTTGAAAACGACTTGCAGCTCATTCGCTAATTTTTAAATAAGTTAAATGGATTGCAAAAATTTTCAATGTATGGTTGGTTGCCTTCTTAAATATAAGGGTGTCAAGTCCATTAAAATATTTTCAATGATTAATCCCATGATTGGATTTAAAATTCCGAGTTGCAATTATCTTTTCACATTAGCAGTGCTGAAAATCCTTGAGAAATTCATTATATATTATTCATTGATGGCAAACGATCTCAGATCATATACCGACGTTTTGATCTGGCAAGATTCTCTTCTTGGCTACAGTATCCTGTCAATCGTCTCTAATTTTCTTCATAATGATAACGATTGCACAACAACAGTAAGTTTAAGAAAGCTACTGAAGCAAAGACAATGAACTTATCCAGAAAGATAATTTAATTCTGATTGTGCTCTGAGCTAAAGATGAACTTCGCGCTTTCTACATGTAACCGATTTGTTGTTAGGACAGTTCACCACTGCTTCTCTTTGTCCAGTCCACTTTACAGTTGTTTTCGCTTTGTCAAGTTGGCCCTTTTTCTTTGATTAGTTTATTTGATGACTACTCTGTTTACCCCATACATTTTTACCTTCTACTGAATAAACTAATATCAGCAATGTATTCAGTTTGAAGCCAATGGTGTCATTTTACTGTGCATATAACATAAGTTTATTCCCGTCCTTTCTGACACAGCTGGCAATCCTTATGAAACTCCATCAGTGGAACATGTTGAGCTACACGCTAAATTCTCATTATCATTTGTTGTTTCGGAAGACGGCCAGATTTCAGTTCTTTCCAGTTCCTTGACTAATCACAAGTCGGTATGGAGTTTTAAGAAATTTTACTTCACCAGAATTAAATAAGCTTTCCAAGATAATGACTAGTACCTCCTAAATCTTGCAAAAGCTGATCGTAAAAGTTTGGATACTGTGAAGGGTAAAATCTGCCAGCGTATGTCTGAAAGATGGAAAAAGGAACGGAAAGCTAGCTTGTTTTTTGCAGGACGGAAGATATATCATCAGAAAGAAAGGACGTAATCATTTCAAAATGTTTGATCTTTCATTCAAGAGAACCAAGAGCTGATGGAAACAACTGTTTCATCCAGATCAACATCAAGTTGGAGAGTGAATAAAAAGCGCCTACATCAATTTGTAGCCAAGAAGAAACTGCACTTTTATTGCTTAAATTTAATGACCAAAAATACAAGGAAACATAAAGTGGAAAAAATTAGTACCAGATAATATAATCTGAAATGCTTCGAGGCACTGGAAGTTCTACACAACCCATACAGACAGTAGCCAAATACTAAATTTTGATGTTTAGCAGGGGCACTGTTCTTTAAGCGTATAATATTGAAAAGACTTAAAGGAACATAAGCAGTTCAAAAAAATGTTGCAGCTAGTGATGATGCTTTAGACAAGAGACCCGAGAAAAAAGATTTTAATGAATAAGTGTTGAAAATCAAGTTTAAATTGATAAGCGAAATTTCTGTGAAAAAGAAGGAAAAGAAAACCACTATTCAGCGGTTATGAAGAGATATATCATCTATTCACTTATTTATATCCTTTTAGGTATATACAATTGTGTTCCTTTTTAATTGCATTCTATGAAATCATCTTAATCAGTGACCATTTGCTGACTATATTGTCCTATTCATGTTTAAGTTCTTCATCTTAGCTTCGACTCAGCTTGGAAAAGATCCTATCAGAAAGTTACATGCTATGCTGATGATTCCCAAAATCAAAATGCAACATAACTGAAATGCAAGTGAAGGTTAAGTAATGCAAGGTTAATCTTATGTCTCAGTAGTGCAACTGGTTTGTAACTTAAAAAAAAAAACTGGAACTACTTGCAAGAAAAATTTATTTTGGTAGAACAAAAAAAAGACATGAACCTGAATATAAAGTAGTATTTATTTCATTTTTTGGTTAAAAATTCTTTAGTTCTTAGTTTTTAACGAAAAAATTTCCTAGTTTTTCAGCAAAAAAAAAGGAATGAAAAATACTTTATATTCAGGTTCAAGCCCTTTATTTCTGCTTTTAAATGCCCTTTTTTTCTGCCCTTTCTGTTTTCTGCAAAAACCCTAGCAGATCGCCGAGCACGTTTTTTTTCTTCCAATTTAATTCAACTAAATAAGGATAATGGAGTGGCCAAATAATTTCGGATAGTTTTCCATTTAATTTAATCAGTTTTTTTCTAAGCTCTGTCTTACGCTTTTCAGTTGCAAGGTGGAGAATCATTCCTTTCGTAAAAATCTTCCTATGCAAGTAATTATTTATGCATTTACTTATATAGTTTAGCTTAGTTAGTTTAAAAAGCAAGAAGCCACGCAGTTAAACACTATGGTTTAGATTTAAATGAGAGTAAACTGTGAGAACAAACATTTTCCAACATACGAGGAAGGAGTCAGTTGATGGCTACGGGACGCAGTGCTGCACAAAATTGGCGAGACCACCCACGATGTTTGTTGTTTTTTATTAAGCGTCAACAAAGCGCAATGAGCGTTAATCCTTACCGTTATCAACACTTAATTTTTGATAGTGGGGAAGTGATTCTAGAATCGTTTGCGTAAATAATAAATACCACGTTGGAGTGTTAACGTATTGCTTTTATTGAATTGGAGTTTTCTCTTCAGCAAATTGAATTTAATATAGGGATTAAAATGCACTTTGCTTTGTTTCTCTCAAGACATCAAGTATAAACTTATAAAATGTACGACTATTTGTTCCTCCCTCTACCTACAAAACATCTGAAGTTTTTTCAACTTCCATTTTCAGAGTATATATCCCGCAACTATTTTTATAATTGCTCAGCAGTTTACTAGAGTATTATTCGGAAGGCCCTGTTGATCGTGTTTAGAAAGCAATAATTCTCAAAATCCTACACCTCAGATTAGTCAACAGCTTTTTGTTAACTTAACACTTGCTTATTAATCTTTTAGTATCACCAGCGACTATTCTGGAAAAAATGATTATCGATCTGATCATAAAAAAGATCAATAAGTTTCCGATTTTTGTTCTATTGTTTTTTTAGTAGGTAAAGATTACTTAGTAATAGTTTAGACAGGAAGTATGAAATTTTCTAATTGATTTCCTTTGATACTAAACTATTGAAGGAAACGCTGAACAAAAAAAAAACTGTTTTTAATCCATGACTTTCAACCATACTGTTCTGGCAAATTTGAAATCTAAGGGTGCGACTTATCGGAAGCTTCGACACATTATGTTTATTCCTTTTCCTTTTTTCTTTCGCTACTGAAGAGAATGGAAGCAAATGATTTAAACAGTAGAGTCCAAGATGACCACATTCCTACATTTATCACTTGTTTCCGATATACAATCAATGGCATAAAGTTAGGACAGATGTGGGAAGAAGAATGACCAAACGATGATTGTCCATGCATTAATGAGTTTTATTTTGGTCTCCTTTTTTACGAATTTACGTTATTGATGATTATCAGTGTTATGATAAAAAGACGAATATGAAAATCTACCTATCCACTTCCATTTAAAATTACTTCAGCAGAAGATTTTTGAGTATGTAAGTTTCCCTATCCTTTTCACAAAAATAGTGTATATTTTATTGTCGTTTAGAATATGAGAGTAAAAATCTCAGGATTTTGTTTACAAACTCGAAAACACAATTACATAATGAGTGAAATAACTTATGCGTTTGAATACGATATTTCTGGGGTGAATAAGAGACCATTAGCTGCGTTTGTATGTTTCCCCTTGATTCATAAAGAATGTTACTAGAACTATGTTGTCATAAAACAGATTATCAACAAAAATAATTAAATTACTAGCAAAATATTCCGACAATATATGATAATGCTGAAATTGGGAAAACATATGCTTATATTACAGCAAAAAAAAAAAAAAGATTTGCATTATTGAACTGATTTAGTCAGTAATTAAGTTGTTGATATGATTGACCTACTGAAGATGTCATGATGTGGCGAGAAAGTGGCAGCAACTAAAATGTTAAAGTGTGATAAAATTGGTAAACATACAAAATAAGTCTATTCAACCATATTCACCGGCAGCTGATCAAATTGAACCTTTGAATAAAAAGAAATGATTCAAACATTTTTTAGCAGAATAGCAACATCATTTTAATACTATTGATGGATTGTTTATTTATTATAATAGGTTGACATTGTGCAGTGACATTTAGAATGACAACTTTCCGAATAGGGGAATGACAGTGGTGAAAATGGACATATGAGAAGTCTAGTAGTAATTGAATAAAATACAGAAAAAGGAAAATATGAGAACTTCCGAATCGTGACATATAGATAAAGTAATATTGGCAGTAAAAGTAGAGCGATCAAAATTCGGGTTAAAGAGTAATTGGATAAAACCTGAAAATAAAACAACAAAAAAAGGAAATATATAGGAGTCAGTGAACAGCTAAAAGTTAATGGATTCATAACATAATAAAAAAATTCCAGAAGTTCATACAGGTGACGCATTTTTTTTCATTCATAAACCATTTTAACTTATTTCATTTTGAAAATGGCTTTAAAATATTTGCCAATTAATGAAAGACATCAACTTTATTTTGTTCTTTCATATTTAGAAAAAAAAGACGTATTAGATGCTATGACAGTTTTAATTTTCTGCTGGTAAAATAATTCATTTTCAAAAATTCACACAAAACGTAATCCGCCACTGCTGAACGAACGAAAAATTAAAGAGTTATTCAAATGACTTATTTTTTAATGCTACATTAGCGTTCTAAACCTGCAATGTTTTTTCACTTTGAAATGTCTAAAGCCGAACAAAAACAAAATGACAATTTGTGATACTAAAAAGAAGCCCAAACAAAACCTGAAAGGAATACTATATTACTTTATCCCCAGTTTTCCTTAGTTTCTGAAATTGAAATACTTGGTAGTAGGAAAATGAAGATGAGGAAGAAGATGAAATGGACAAGGAACGTTGAATTAGGAACATACCTATTTACATTTTGTATTGCCGTATTTTTTGAAGGGAGCTCTTAAACCTAATAACAGTCTGACATGAAATAACATCATCTTTGATACTTAGAATCTAAAAAATTTTAATCATTATTTTTTCAGGGATTGATTTTCGATTTTTTAACCCAATAAATCCAGATTTCAATGAAATATTAACGCCACTAAATAAAATATTTTGAATACATGCTTTTATTTGCTTGTAATACTATTTCCAACAGTGAGCTAGGAATGGTAAGCTAAAAAAGACTTGCAGATAAATTTTATAAAAGTAAGTTTCTGCATAAATAAAATTTGTTGTGAGATGTATTTTCCAACTTATTTGTTTTGTAGTCTTTTTGGTTGCTTAAAATACTACTGTGAATGACTAATAACTTCTTAAATTTTTTTTTCAATGAGCATACAAAATCGAAGTAAATTTCATAAATCGTTTATTTTTCAGTGTTAAAAGTCAATTTGACTTTTTAATATTTAAAAGGATATAAGTATTGAGGTCCACCAATCAGTTTTTCTGAGAGCATCTCAAGCAATATCAAGTCAGAAAGCTTTTAACCAAATTGCGCCACAAAAACGACAATTACAAGATGTTTATTATTTGCAGCTGAAAATAGTTCATCAAAAGGCATTACTTTCAACTAATTGATTAAACCCCATCATAACTATTGGATTTAATTACTGCTTAAGCTTATTTTTTAATTGGCACTTGAACCGAATTTACTGTACTGATAATTCAAAATTTTATTATAATTTATTGTTATGTCGTTCCAATACCATCACATTTTTTCACTGCAGTTTCAAATAAGCTGCACCCGGAAAATTTCATTTCTGTCAATACTGACACAGAATGTTTCACTTTTTACATCAATAAGGAGCAAAAATGAATTATATCTTAAACTTCTGAGTTTTTCACATCATAGAAAAACTATTGCAAATGAACACAGATATGATTGGAATATGCAATAAGCACATACATGATAGGATATTTGTATCAAAAAAAATGCAGTAAAACGAATATTTGCTTACACTGCAGCTAATACATTTGTGGGTGAGAAGAGCTGTGGAATTCAATCTTAAAAAGCGAAGATTTATCCGTACAAAAGTTTGCGTGGCATTAAAAATATCGGTATTTATATTAATTTTTTGAAAATAACAAACGATTTTTAAGCAGTGAAATTTGAATAATATCGTTGTAAGACGACAAGAATGGTAGCTTATACTGATTCAATGTTATATTGACTCAACTTAATAGTTAAAATTATTTAAAAAACATGATTTTTTTTAAAACAAATGTGGAATGAATTTTTTGTTCTTACTCAGTGAGTTGCTGCTTGCATGAATGCGCTTGTTGCAGTGCATAGCGACATACTCAGACACTTGAAGTTCTCACTAAAATTTAAGCTCGTAGCAAAATAGATCCTGGGGTTCAAATTAAAAGTTGAAGCTTAACTTGACACGTTTACGCTCTCTGATGTATGCGCCACTTCAGGGTCTGATATATCACAATCGGCATCTTGAAATTCGGTAGTACGTTCAAAATCAATCAAGATTTCTCGGTAATATAATTCAAAAAGGATTAGAGTTTTCTGTGTAAGCAAAAGAAGTGCATAAGTTATTGGCACAGTGTAATGTGAGCTAAAAATTGTTGTGGCAAGGAAAGCTGAAGCTAGAGAATGTATGATATGTGTAAAAGTAGCAGCAGACCTCAACTTCTCAAAGCCAGTTAAAAGCCTCCTCCAAGTTGAATTCATTGTACATTCTGTTTGTGCCACGTTACACTACCAGTTCCTCTCTCTCTCTTCTCTTCATTACGCGTTAACGATGGTGAGTTCTTCTATTTTCACTTTTATTTTTGCCATCAACACTTTCAATTTTAACTGAGAAATTTAGTGCAAAAATCGCATGATCCACTGGAAATTTTAGATCAGTTTCAGATTTATCTCCTTGTTTAAATGATGAGAGCCACACAAGAAATTGATCTTTACTTACCTAATTTAGTAGATATGTTTTGTATATTATTAGCATCATATGTTTATGGAAAAGAGAATATATTTTCACAAAAACTGGCCTAAATTTTTTACACATAAGTAGCTCTTGAAAATTTATCACACTAGGAACAATGAAGTAAATTATTTTCTTACTATAATTTTTGTAGTCAAAAGCAGCAAAAAAGAAGTCAAGTAAGAAAAAGTCTGGCTCAGAAGCAGCTCAGTTTGATCAAAAGACAATCCAGGAATTTAAAGAAGCATTCGGTATTATGGACCAAAATAAGGATGGCATAATTGACAAACAAGATCTAAAGGATCTCTATGCAATGATGGGACAAATTGCATCAGATGCTCAAATTGATGCAATGATCAAGGAAGCTCCTGGACCCATTAATTTTACTGTTTTTTTAACATTATTTGGAGAAAAATTAACAGGTAATCTATTAATTAGAGATATTAGGATTACTTATATACTGCGCCCTTCATACTAGCTGTTTAGTGATTTGTTTTAATCCATCCATTCATGAATTAAGTTGATGATGAAACAAATGATTCAACCAGTTTATTACTAGTTCTTACTTACATTCTACAGTAACCGAGAATGATAGTTTGATTGACACATAGAAATTTTCCTAGTTATTATTCAGTTTCTGCTTAATTGCTGGCGAATTTCGCCTAACTCTACCGATCATGTTCCAACTTTTCCTTAAAAAAATCAGGAATGAAATGCTTTGTCGATGTTTCAGCTGAGTAACAGCTGTTCGATGTTTTCATTCTGTTAATAATTTCTTCATTCACCGTCAGTGACAACAGCAAAGATAAAAAAGCGCAAATGACTGAATATAACGACTTCAGGAACGGATCCAGAAGCAACGATAATTGGCGCATTCCAGATGTTTGATAAGAGAGACTGCGGCAAAATATCAGAAGAAGAGCTATTAAAAATTTTGCAAAACAAACGAGGGGAACCATTTGACGATGATGAAATCAAGGCTATGTATAAGGTATCGTTTATTCGTTCATATTCCACTCTAGTCATAAATTGATATCAGATTTTGTAACGACCTAATTCTTCCTTTCATTATCAATTTTAATCTTAACTTAACCTTCAACTGAATCCAAGGACAGTTTTTTTACGATTCAATCGAGTCAATTCATTACTGCTAAACAACACTACTAACAACGTTTAGAATAAGTACGTGATCATTAGTGGTGTTTCTTTTGTGAACTACTCGAACCATTCTATCGAACCAGTAATCAAGTATTTCTTCAGCATCCGTTAGCAATATAACTAAATTTCTGTTTTCCCTGTTTTGATATTATTCATTCAGGGCAAGCCGCCAGTTGAAAATGGCCAAGTTGATTACAAAGCATTTGCTCATTTGATAACAACGGGCGCTGCTGAAGAACTTGCTAAAGCATAATAACAGTAGCAATTCATTTGCATCGCTAAAATAATGTTACGGGAGCTTCTTTTGTATAATCCTTATTCTTAATTAAAATAAAATGAAAAGATTTAATTAATCGCTCCACGAAACATCACTGATTTTATTATCGTTTATTACTAATTAAAATATTTATGTTCAAGTAAGGGCGCTATTGCTGTCGGATTACATACTTATGTTCCATTCCTTTCTTTTTCCAACTTCATTTACAGTATTTCCTTTCTCATACCTTTCTTTGATTTCTTTTGGATATGTTGTCCATACCCATTTTTTCTATCAAACTCATTCGCTTCTAATGATTATGCTAGAAGCAGTGATTCAATAATTTACAATGGAAATTTTGCACTGCTGTTTCTCGAAGCTGCAGAACAGCCTGCTTTTATATTTTCGGTAATGTTAGGCAAACAAAAATAAACGACAATAGTGATCCGGCAGCTTTTGCGCACAAACTTGATGAACGATTCTATTTAGCCGACCTATTCGAGTTTACTCTGTAATGTTAGATTCAAAATTTAATTTTATTATATACTCGCTGCTTTTGTTCCTCATCATTTTTCCCGCAAATTTTAATTTTGCTTTAAATTAAGGAAGTAAAAGGTCTAAAATTTAATTGGTATTGATGAAATAATGTAATAAATATTATAGCACACCAAATATCAAAAGAAATAAAATTTTAAAGCAATATTCCTTTATTAAAATAAACTGCTATCACAAATAATAACAAAAAGCTTTTTTTTAAGTAACAATTACGCAGATATCAAAACCTAGGTAGCTTATTGAAACTTATCAACCATCTTATGTCAGTAAAAATATTAAGCATAATTTAATTACATCGAAAAGCATAATCAAACATGCAAATAACATAATTAGCAATCAAATAAATTATACCGTCTGTAGCAGGCAACAAGAATATTTCGATATATATTGACGATCACACCATTAATAACATGATTGGATGCAATAGAAGAAATTAGATGAATAAGGTTTGAAAGGTTTGAAAGTGTGATAAAATGAAATTGCGCCTCATTTTAATAGAACCAGGAAATTGCTATGATTTGCCAAATATCAGGATGGGTCGAGCAAAGAAAGTGCTACTATCGGTCGGTCATTGACAGTGGAAAAAAAATTTAAGTGGAAGTGAGGAATAATTAAAAAATACAAATATTTTGGGAAATAACTAAAAAGCACAACTGTAACGGGAGCAATTTTTTAGTTCCACTTTTGATTTTTTATTCCTGTAGTTAATTCATATCTTATAGAAGGGGTGAATCAAGAATTCTAAAGATTTATCAAATTAATCTACCTCTTGAAATTTTATAAAAAACAACATGATGATGACATAGGTTCATGAAAGAATTAATGATTATATCCATCGTTATCATATCTTACTGATCTTCATACATTGCTCTTTGAAAATAATTCAAAATAAAATAAATTAAGAATTCATCAGTTGTGAAAATGAGCGCATCCTATTGCTTGTAGAGAAATAGCAAACAAATCAGGTTTCAAATCGCTTTAGTTTGAAAGTTATTAAATGAGTTTTTGGATAAAAAATCCGTTTTTACAGTTAGGATACCTGTAAAAACTTCAACAATTTGGATTAGTTCTCGATGACTTAAACCAATAAATTTCATTAGGAAGGAAAAAGCAGCAGATATTCTTAGGTTCTGAACTTAGTCAATCAAATCAAACGTTGTTTGTTGCAAAGCTTTAAATAAATAAAACTGACTAAATTTTAATACTCAATTACTGCTCCTATCTCGTTTAAAAATGTTCAGAAGAATAACAACTTTGTAGCATTTCAAAATACTTATTTACCATAACAAATGGAAAATTTTAACTTCATCCCATAGTTAGTCCATATGTGGATATCTAAAAAAATTAATATTTTAAGTCAAATCAATTTCCAGAGAATCTACCTTTTAAGTTTTATTTCACAGCTGCTAAACCTGAAGTGATATACCATGCTACATAAAAGAATAACTATACAAGCAAAGCTAATAAAAAAAAAAATTTGATAATGCAATTGAAAATCATTGACTGAATCATCGTGGATGTTTGTATTCGAGATTGAGTGATAAAGCCAAGTATTTAGTATCGTACATTTCCGTATTTACAAAATAAATCTTACAGAGTTACAATTGAAGCAGTTGACATTTTTCAGCTACTTAATCTGCTATTCCAAAATGGCGATTAAGTGACAGAACCAATTTAGCATGGAATTTCATATTTGGAACAGATGAACTTTGCTTTGGACATTTCGAATTGATTATATCTTCACTAAGAAGAAATACATTCTTCGAGAAGCCAATAGAAAAAACTCTAATTATTTAAATATTAATTAGATGGACTAATTTTCCAAGTGGATGATATGAATAATTTAGTGCACAGGGAGAAAAAATCTATTTTTCAGTTCATTAAGAGCGCATTATAGCTACTCAGAAGTGTTCTCGGATGCTGAAAAGTGATGTACATATTGTCATTACTTTCCAGATTCTTTCACAATGTTCTCATGGCTGACCTTTTGTTCATATGATTATGGTCGACATTTGACAAGCATGCAACTTCTAGTCTTGAGATAAACTGAAAATTAATAAACAAATGAAAAAAAGATTCTTTTTTGAAAAGCTCGCAAGTTCCTATTCTTGATTCTTCTTTCATTGTTAGAGAAAATTTCCCCTTGTCCTTCCTTCAGCACATTCTCTTTAGCTGGAGTCGTTACATTTGATTTACGATCACTTCCCTCTTCACAATAGTGCTGAATTAAATCGCTACTTTTATAGCACTGCATATCTTCGTCAAGTTAAGCAGAAATGAAATCATTCACTGATGGGATTGCACTGCTGCGATCCATTTGAAAATAAACTTATTAAATCTTTTCAAAGAAGATACAATATCTTTTCTGTTTTTACTCTCTTCGCTGCTAAATGTATTTGTAACTCTCCCATTTAGCAATCGTCCATTTTTTTTACTTCCAAATAATACATAAATGTAGAAGAAAGACATCCACCACTGAAAACATCATGCAAAAAGACTTTTAAAATCTCGAAAATTGATGAGCTTCAAGTTAAATAAGTTAAATATACAAGTTAAAATATTTCCTGCCCACCCTCCTACCTTTTTGATTGCCAAAAAGGGATAGAGGGATAGTGAAGAAGACCATCTCTCTTCAAGAAAAACATTTAGATGCATAACCAGTTGTGAAATTCTGTGACGACACATCATGAGAGTGAATTTGAGGGTAAGTTACACCAGAAAGTTTTTGATGAATGATGGTGCACTTAGACAACTTCTGCTATTATTACACTTCCATGTTAACCACAATACCGAATAAAATTTGAGTTCCGTCAATGAATTTTCGCACTGGAATTAAAAATTAGCGAATTTCAGGCTATATTTCAACTCGAAGGTGATAGAGAAATTATTAAGAACTATTATTAACTGATTAACGACAAAATTTGCTGCTACATCAGATAAATTTGCGTTCTGTTCAGCGTTATCCGGAATAATATGAAAATCATTTTAGACCTAAAATACAATATTACACACTCCTAGAAGATCTGCTCAACACAACCTTTTTAGAATAACGTTGAAGATAGAGAAACACGATCAAAAAAATGATCTAACTAATTGTATATCAGTGCATCAAGCTTAAATGTGAATTATATGCAACAGTTGTTATTACAAAAAAAAAAAAATATTTCAAACCGACTTTTCCAAGTACCGAACAATGAACAATTTGAGTAATTTAATTGTAAATCGGTAATAAAACAACATAAGTACCGAAAGATAATATAACATAAAAAATCCTTTAATGCTAAGTGTTCTGCATTCTTTATTTGCGTCCTAATTAAAAGTGATGGATGGAACATTTAGCACAATCACAGAAACTCAAACTTTACTGGGATTGATAATGTTAGGGAAATGACTAGTATTTAATTGTTTATGACTATTTAATTGTTTTTTTAATTGATTCTTGAATTGCAACATTTTAAAATTATTACAATCATAACAACTCGTAGCAGATATCCGTATCTGAAGTTTCATTGTTCAGCCGGTACTGTATGATAACATTTGCCTCATTTTGCTCGAGACAACTAACACAGAAACTTCAGTGACAGTTTAAAAAAGCGACAACTATTTAAATGAAAAAAAAATGTGACGAAAGTTGGGACGCGGAAAAGGGAGGGAAACTACTTCAACCACAAAAAACAGCTATATTCTCAAGTTAGCAAAATACATATGTCTTCGATTATTGGGATGACAGTAAAATTTTCAGATTAGAAATTTTTGATAAGCATGACAGAAATCCAAAAGTTGGGAAAACAGAAATCAAAAGACTTGACTGATAAAGATTTGATATAACAATCTTGGTTTTTTGAAAATATTTTTCTTCATGTGCACCCTGCAAATTTATTAAAATTTATGGTAGAAGACACTTTTTAGTAAGCTTTTAAGGACCAAAATTTCTTTTGTAAATAACTATATGCAGTTGTTTTTCTAATGACACAATCAAAATTTAAAGAAAATGTATTTTATGAAGCAAACACAGCCTCATGAACTATAAATTAATTTGTACAAGAACTGATAGTGCAAAACAAAAGTAAATATCCTAAATGGATAAGAAAAGAAAAACTAGACAAATTCACAGGATCCCATATATGCGAATCAACTAAATACACTACAACTATTCCACAACACAGTTGGAAAAAAACTAAACCATTAAAAACTTAGACTTACAACTTCAAGTCAGAATGCACAAACGAAAAAGCTTAGAATAATCCCAGATTTGCGAAAAGTTCTTCCGGTATAGTATTGGAAAGAAAAAACCTTGGCTCGCAATCTCAGCTGTCAGTTTGTGACAAACCAGCTTGATGTGAGGACCATTCCTCTAATTCACCTTTTGCCCAAAGCCAAAACATAAATGAGCCGAATATATAAATGCCTGATGTAAAAAAGAACACGGCATGCCATTCGCTGCGCAACTAAAATGATTTCGTATATTTATTTTTTACCTAATGGGAACGATTGCCAACATTTTACGAAAGAACTTGTTTTTAGAACACGAAAGCAAACAAGCAAAATTGAAAATTTCTTCATTTGCATTTCTTGCTGAACGTCTTGCAGACTGATAAGGAACTAAATTAGCTGAAACAATATGAAAACTACAAAACCTGATTTTTGACGACTGCACCAACAAATAGCGGGCTAATCATTCCTGGCAATGTAGCTAATGTGTTCGAAAAACCCATAAGGTGACCAGCATACTATAAAAACCTAACTCGCTTCACTTTAAATTAACAAATTTCATTACACATTACGAAGAAAAAAACCCTTCAAAATCTATGCTCTCAGCTTCTTAAAACTAACCCATTCAACTACACGATTTTTTGAACATCACATCTACGGTTCAAAGAAGCAGTACGCTTTCAGTGAATTTCAAAAAAAAAAATCTCTGCAGTTACCTGCGGAGCGATATCGAGATAATTGACGGAGAATGCACTCCATGCAAGACCACCCAAACCAACAGAAATTACCAGTGAAATAAGCACCAACAACCTGTGCATTTCTGCGGTTGCTAGCAACAGAAATGCTGATTCCCCTAATAATCCTAGAAATTTTGAAATTTGAATTCATAAGGAATTTTAATCACTGGAAATTTTAATCACTGGGGATGATATCAAGATAGCTGGGAGAGACAGCTGCTAAGACGAACAAGGCATACCGAACTCTAAACTAACCTAAACAGCAGAAAACTTTTCTGGCTTTTGTAGTAGACCACATATAGTTTTTCCTAAGATAATCAGTGAAACCACCAGCGGTTAGAAGCACAGCGCCCATTACAAAATACGGAAGAGACGACAGAGATCCAGCCTGTTAAATTACTTTTGAGTAATTTCATTTGAAAAGCTTTATAATATGACAAACATAAAAAAGAGGTCATCTGTCAACATATATCCAAAAACAAAAATTACTTCTTCACGGTCGTAACTAAGCAAATTTTCTATTATCCGTGGCAAACTTGTCAACATTATATAAAATCCCCAATTCTGACACACATGTGCAATAACAATGGCCCAAACGGCTTTACTTGAAAGAATGCGTCTCCATGGAACAATCTGAAATTCACTGCTAATAAGTGCTAATATAACTAAAATGAATAATTATATTAGTTATATGGAAAGCATACAAAGTGTAACAGAATAGAACAAAAGAGGTTAAAAGCCACGAAATTTTAGAATGAAACTTGGTGTAAAAAAAGTTGAAAATTTGGCTAAACAACGAAACTGAAATGAAACTTCAGTTACATTACTGATATCCAGGATTTTCTACAATATCAAGATATTGTTTTGACTTGTATATCTCGAGATTTCGGTAACCATTTTTCCTTATTTGAACAGCGGAGTCCAGAATTAAATTATTTAGCTCAACGAAGCACTCTTCACTCACTACGATTAAATTCTATCTTACAGAACTTGCTGCTTGTTTAGTCCCACGCTTCAACAACGTTAGCTCATCCGTGCTTATATTTGGATCGTTCTCCGGTAAATCATGAAACATTTTGACCCATAAAAAGCACCACAACAAAGCGGATATCCCTGAAACGTCCGAATAACTGATTTTGAGCCAACTTCAATAACACATTTATCTGCAGTAAACTACAAGAAAGAGTCTTTGTTTCACTCAAACTTATTTCAAATATCTGTTCGTCCGTCATCATTTCTGAGAGCTTACCGCAAAAATAAAATATGGATGGCCATCCGAAATGATGACCAACAATAGCTGATACAGGCATTGCTATGACTGTTCCGAAATAGGAACCAGAGTATGAAATTGCGCTCATCCGAGTTTTTTCCATCGTTGGTGCCCAGTTTCCCAATATAGCATGCATTGCTGGATATGAAACACCCTAAGAGTATACTTGGCAAATTTATATTAATTAATATATATATATATATGAATAGAAGGCTTGCGGCAATTTTGATCTTATGAATAATGAATAAAAACAAGCACTCATTACACTTGGTAAAGGAAAATTTACCTCAAAAAGTCCTTCCCAAAATCTTGCGGCAATTAATGAACCTTTTCCAAATTTTGCTAGTGGAGGAGAAAGCAAAGTGAAAACAGCAGTACCTGTAATATATGGAGGGATTCTCATGGAGTTAGAAACGTTGCTAGCAAAAATGAATTTCGTATTTAGAAAAAGAGAGTCATAAAATTTTAATATAATCCGTACAATGTTTCTCGGGTCTGGGCCAACGAAACATAGAATTTACCGAAAACACTTGCGCAATAAATGAATTTTCCACCGTAATGATGTGCCAAATAACCACCAGGAAGTTGTGTTAAAAAGTAGCCATAAAAAAATGCTCCCAGAATAGCACCTTGTGCTATTGTGTCCCACTCGAACTCAGCTTTCTTCTGCAGTAATTTTTAAGCTTAACTGAACTAAAAATCTATAAAATTCGTTTAAAAAAAATCAAATAGTTTGTAGGAGCCGAAAATGAAATCCGTCAAGTACGCAATAGCCATGTGTTGAATTCGGACGTTCCCATTTAAATAATTAAGTAGAGTGAATTCAACTACTCAAAAATGAAACAGCTGAAATTTTGCAATCATGATAGCTGATATAATGGTCGGACTTGGTAATCTCTTTGTGATCAGTAACTAAATGATCAAATTATATGCAATACTTCTGATTCAGCTAAAATGCCTTGCCTTAGAATTTGAATGTATGAATACCGGAAATTAAATAAGTGCATACCACTTGCTCTCCGTCTACAGTGGTGACAACCGTATCGCTAGTCATTTGAACGATGGCAACTGATAAATTTGCCCTCATTGCGTAAATATTGGCAAATCCCAAAAATGCCAATATCACGACAAGATGGCGTCGCTGTAAGTAGCATTTCGACAGGTGCATTTTTGATCCTAAAATTAAAATAATGATCGACGAGGAAAACATTTAAGCAGACAGAATAAGTCTCAAACATTTTATCTGACACGCAAAACCACGTCACTTTATGGATCGTTCTATCACAATATCATATGGCTAACTTCCAAACGATTTTTGCTCATAAAAAGTTACGAGTGATCCGAAATTTCGTTGCCAGATTTCCTATCAGAAACGAGATAATTTTTTGACATCCTCCAACTCTTTCAAGCACCCATGAAGGGATTTTCCAACTGATCGTTATCTTAATTCTAATCCATTTACTCGCCACAGGATATATTTTACATTTCATTCGTATTTCCGCAATTTACCAAAGATAATGCCATGCAAAAAATCTTTCCTGTCGTTGAACCAAGTTTTCAACACATAAATGATATGCAACTCAGTGTGAATAAATTCGAAAAGTTAACTATGAAATGCGAAACAATACAGTGCATCTCCGCAGTTTATATATATTGGAAGATACCTGAGATTGAGTCGATGTCAGCGGGATTTGCTGCACCATATTGTAACACGGACATACTGCTTTCAGTTGATTAGCTCGTTGGCGAAGAAAGCGCTGTCCTCGTGTCAATGCTGCTATTTTTATTGTCGTTTTTGTAAAGAGTGAGCTCTCGCTACTATTACCCAATATTAGCAGCACATAAGCACACACACAACATAAACGACACAAATCAATTCAACCTTCAACACTGTCACAGTCGTCCAGCGTGAAGGCTCGACGTAAGTAGCCTCTGAAGCCCACCCATTATGGCAGATAGCATCAACAACAAGTAAAACATCTGCGTAAAGAAACAGTTGTATGCTCATTTCTTAATGAACTTATCTCGAAGTTAGATGAGACTGGAATTATTCGAATATTTATCAATAAATAGAAGGAAAGCAAATGGACATGTTATGGTGCTTACTGTGTATTGAAACTTGCTTGGCCTCTTAAATAATAAACAAACAGAAAAGTTTTAGAAACTTTCTGTTTGGAAATATTTAGTAAACATACAAATTTTGTTGTCTCAAATTCGTTTTGTCTTCTTCCATTTATGGGAACTTTTGGATTTTTATTGAAAAATTTCGGTTCCATGCTTTGGAAATAAAAAGACAAGAAATTGTTTTACTGACATTTCAATTTTCAATAGTTTTATGGAACAACGAAAAGTTCTTTTGTTGTTGATGGTATTATAAATACCAAAATAATCTAGCATTTAAACAACAAAAAAAATTTGCTATTGTTGCCATCTCAAGATGTTATTTTAACTTTGCTATGTTCTATTTTTTTGGTGTAATGAAGTTTCATTTTAAGTAAGAATTACGAAGAGAAATGCATATGAAACTATTGTTAGTATTGCCAGAAATTTCCGCATTTTGATAGAAAAATAATTAGTTTTATATTTAAAAGGAATAACAAAATTTTTCGCGATTATAATTTCTGGCTGATTTCAAGCGTATTTGGCAAGCCTGACACATATTTATCAAAACAACATTTCGTATCGACTACTTCGTTTTGTGTCCTTACAAATTCATCATATACAAAAAAAAAAGATACGTGATTAATTTATGGTTAATTTTATTTTTCTTTTTGAAGCTAAAGAAAATGTGATAATATATCCTTTAAAGATTTTTGTTGATTATGTTAAGATATAGAACTACCGACAGATTTCAAACTTAAAATATAGGAGGCCCCACTAGCATAATCATGTGTTCAGCAGTCGTGCAAAGTGCATGCAACTCATGCATCAAAAAATCCCAAAATAATTAGCAAACTTCGTAGTTTTTTCGTAACAACTCTGTTCCATCTATCAAAAATAGCAAAAATCTTCCATTTTTGCTATTTTTGATTCAACTTTGAAACTCGGATGTGGAATTCCCAAATTACTGCTGAGTGAAATTTTCAGCTTCCAGCTTAGAGAAGCCAATTTATGTTAACATTATCAAGATAAAATATCCTTTAAATTTGTTGCACAAACTTTAATTCTGTTAATAGGTCCCATGTCACCATCGCCTCACTTAATCCAATTTAAATAACAATATAGTGACGATGGACCCTAATTTGAATACAAAAAATAAAAAATTTTGAGATTGAAAGTTGAAAGATCCGATCGTTTTAGTACTGACCCCTCACCTTTTCAACCACCCAACAGAAGTTAAAATTTAAAAAATTGAAACGCAAACAATAAAAAGTCTTTTCATCTATGCTGTTATTCATAATCGTAATGAGTCATCAATAATTTGTGAAATGTTAGAAATGTGAAATTCATAGTTTAGTTAAAGCAGCCAACTGGACACGGATTCACACGCGCGACATCATTCAGATAAGATTTTTTTTATATTTATGAAATATAAATTAAATTCATACGTCATTCCTTTGATTCAGAATCAATTCAAAAAGCAGAACTGTAGACGGTGTGGGACTAGTTATATTTGACAGTTTCAAATTCGGAAAATGCGAAAGATGGAAATCGATTTTCTGATGATACGAATGAATTAACTTGTCAAATGGAAACAGCAATTATTCTTAAAATGGCAAAAGACATCGCATTTCTTGGTCTTAGATTTGATTAATTAACGTGGGATAAATACTCTTCATTTGCTTTCATCAAGTTCTTGTCAATTTGAAACATTACTACATAGTAAGCAAAGACTGCTTTATGCTTTAAGGACAGTGGAGGAAGTAGCAAAGAAGGTTGGAAAATAACAATACAAAAGTAATTTCAATTACTATGAAGAAAAGTTACAATAATATGAAAACACACTGAATCCTCAGTAATTCGTATATGGATTTTTCAGCTCATTAGTTCCACTGTTCTTTTAAAATCATTTTTTTGGCTGCGTTTTTCTGACGAAATAGTACTCAATTAAAACAAACTGAATGTGGGACGTATATAATCGAAGCTATTTTAAGAAAATCACCAAAATATCTCAAGCATACAATTCAAGCCGTGAAATGAATTGATGGAGTAAAACTATGGTTAATAACAAGAATTTTTGAACCAAAAAAACTATTGCATGGTATAAACAGCTACTTTATTGAGTTCTTGAAAGAAATGACATTCCGGAATCTTTTGACTTAGACTCACAGGTTTCTGAGAGGATTAGAAATATGCATTTACTTATCTAAATTTTCTAAGATTGTATCTAAGATGTATCTAGATCGAAAGAATTTATCTACTCCAAAATCCGGTGATGACCAGGCTTATAATGGAAAGATTGCGTCTTGCAGAACGGTGACCCAGCTAATGATGTTTGACTACTGAAATTTCCATTTTAACTATTCGCTATCCTATTTGCTATGACACGGAAACCAATCGCACCAGCAGGAGTTGGACTGCTGAGCATTTCATCACTATGAAATTGATTTCTGTGTACTGCCCAACCAGTTAAAACCAAAACCATTTAGTGAGAGAAATGCCTGGCATTATGACTGCCTCCAATTAGTTACCCATTGCACTGGGCATTTAACCACTAAATTGGTTCATGTAAAAAACTCACCTGCAAAAGGTGCACTTCGACATAAATAAACGTTCCCCTTTTCAATCAAAACAAAATTCACAAAATAATTTTACGTTCGAAGGTCAAGACGGTCTGAAGATTGCACTTATCATGAAACAAGTATTGAACCCAACCAAACCTCAGTTTAAAGAATGTAATTTATGATTTTTACAAAACAAAAGTATACATCATTTCCAAGCACTATATCTTCGTTGCTTACTTTAGTGAAAACAATCGATATCATCAAACTGTAATAGTAAAAGGGACTGCGAGATAGAAATCCAGATTAGTTAATCTTGTAACATGAAAGTCAGCTTCATTGACTTCATTCAGGAAAGAGGAACCATTGTTTGCAGAACAGCAAAGAAAATTAAAGGTGAACAAATATATAAGCAGTGAAAAAACAGGAAAAAATTATACAAGTAGTCCCAAATCTAATAAAAAGTTGAGGTACAAATGCAAAGGTATCCTTCACACTACACACTACAACTGCACTTAATATCTGCTTTAAACTGCGAAAAATTTCAACACCGTCACACCAAACTAGAAGGGTGTCAATAACATCTATATAAAGATTTGTGGCGAAGTAAGTGTATAGCAAGAAAAAAACACCATAGCATTTAAGGTTGAAAAACAACAGTCTAATTTTAAAGGAGAAATAAATAAATAGTAATAATGACTTATTAAGCTAGCATAAAACTTTGCTGAAATTTGCAGAAGCTGTCAGTTTCCCACTTACGGACTTCACAGGACATATAAATTTTCTTTAACTTACTGATTGAAAAATAAGCTTTCTTTGAATTCTATATAAGAAAGAATTATCCCTACGAGCAAATGAGGTATAGGGTTATCCGTTCATGCAGACCAGAAACGAGCAACATAAACGAATCATCAAAGATTTGTCATCGAAACACATTTACAATAATAATTTGATCAATTAATTTGAATGGTATTGCCTCCAATAATTTTGTTCTAAACTGTGGTAATCTAATGACGTATCCAACATTTTGGACTTTTTTACTCAAAAATCAAAGAAATATCCCGATCTATAAATGGTCCACTATACGCAAATTTAATGAAATAAATAACAAATACAATTAACCTGAAAAAGATGTACAAAATGTATAAAAAGATGTACAAAATCAAACCATCAACTAATATCAGCTTCGCTGATGAATCAAACAACTAATTTATATTCCTTATTAACTAACAGTAAGTACATTTTATATACAATGTAGGGAATATATATAAATAAACATAGGCGAAATTACTCTTCATCTTCATCATCATCTCCCTGTGGCCGAATTGTAATTTCACGTACGGTTGCATTTGCCATCGCGCCAAGTAAAACCTTTAACAAAGCAATTTTATAAGTAGGGAAATTAAGAATGTTGGTTCAGAATACCAGCACATTGAAGTTTTTAGGGCTGCTTGAATTATCTAAGGATCATCATTTCATTGCTATAGCTTGTAAATGGACAACAGAATAAAGCAACCTTACTTCTGGGCAAGAGACGAAGACATAGTGGTCGTTTTCATAGGTTCCGCAGAGTGAGCGCACTTTTTCTTGCAACTGAGGATTTGTTGTGACCCAAATTGTGTAAACATTCGTTGGTGAACAAAGCAAGCATTCCTCAAGCATCGGTAAATCGGTCTCAGAGTCACCACATACCAAAATTTTACCACAGTTTAGTTTCAACCCCATTTTTGATTTGATCAAACGAATCCCATGACCCTTATTGAAAATACGACCAGAAATCTTTGCCTAAAATGGAGGTCTAATAGGAACGGAATAAAAAAATTAGGATTTAGCAGCAAAAAGCTAATCAATAAAGCTGAGTTTAATCAAGACTGAATATGCCGGCCAAAATTGTCTCGCAGAAATTAGATTTCACGAATTTCTAACAACTGGTATGCAAATATTTGCACTAAAGTTTTTTTTAAAGAGCAATTTGCACTAACTTCATCTTACCAACCATGTATAATGCGGTCAATAAAAATGAGGATTCAATAAGGAGATCGAAAATTACCGTCGCACTGTTGACTTCAGACAGTGCTACTTTCGTGAATATCTTCAAATCGAATTCACCCTCTCGTAATGTTAAAGTTGTAGCCATAGGATCCACTTCGTTCACTATTTTACATACTGCTTGATATCTGAAAATATCATAGCAATAAAATTTTTTATTTGACTTTTCATAAGATTATAAATTCTCTTTCCATGGACGTTTAAACCAGATATTTTTTAACTGACGGTTAGTATGAATTTATTAGTTTTTAGCTTCCTTAAGAAATTTAAAAAAAAAAAAAAAACGAACAAAAGAGATGAACGATGCTTAGGAACTGAATAGTTAACATCTTGCCGAGCGATCGTAATATGTCCATAATGTCTCTGTAAGCCGGAACCAATCCACGTGAAGTTACGATATTCCGGTTGTTCAAGCAATTCTTCCAGCTGAAATACATCGCATTAAACTTTTATTAAATAATTCAAATATCCCATTTTAATCATGAACTGCTCGTCATACTCTTTCAAAGACACTCGTCAATAAAGCCAGGTCTGCGTCATTAACACTATCATCTTTGAACTGCAGCGATGGATTTAAATACCATTCACGACCAGCAGAAGCGCCATATGCATAGTAGCCTTAAAAAAATACTCCACTAAGCAAAAATGAGCTACAGAAATATTTAAAACATGACTCATTGCTACCAAAATTTAAGAATTTTCGATTTGTATTTAAGAAAAAGGAAAGTACGAACGAACCTTCTGGCATTGTGCTGACGTTCAAAACACCAATATGCATCAACGGTGATGTGGTAACAATTGCGCAAAACTGAGCACAACGTCGAGCAAATTGTGCCTGAAGATTCCTATTCTTGACGAATATGCCTCAAAATATTCATAAATTCCAGAAAAGACAAACAAAAAATACAAATACGTTAACCTTCAAAACACTAACATGCATCAAAGGTGTTGACGCAGAAGGTTTATAATTGACATACACAACTTTGGATATCCAAGAAGTACTAAATTTAAAAGTACTTGGATGACGGCAGAGTATGCTGGTTGAATGCTGGTTGGGTAAGAACACGAATACGATTTCAAAGTACCATCACGATCGGTAAAAAAATGTTGAAAATGATCACCTTCAGTTAATAAGGCAAAAGCTTTATTAACTTCATCAACGAAAGCAGTTTGTCCAGAAGGATGATAACTTGCAAGAGTCTGAAAAATAATACAATCAATCGATGCAATAGTGTAATGATAAGGATAGCTTACAACCAACCAAGTATACGAGAGTGAAAATTCAAGTTCAAAACTAACCATAACAAACTGCTCCACATTATTGATTTCATCACTTTGAATAAATCTGAGGAACTCAAGGTCATTTTCTAATTCAGCCAATTCGTTTGTTATATCAAATTTTACAGTCATATGTTGGCCACCCTCATCCGAATCATCGCCTGCTGCTGCAGTCTCCAAAATCAGAGTGTGCGTACGATGAACACATGAGCTTTCAAGTGATGCCTACAGAAAAGTTTCTTCGTTCGTAACTTAAATAATATATTCCCCACAGAAACAATACTCTAAGAAAGTCCCATATAAAATATTTCAGTGTATAAGAACAATTTTAACCTTTGCATTTTCCAGTGAAACGGAGAAGTGCGCTCGAATTGCAATCCCTTTCAGAACTCGTTCAGCAATTTGTCGACGCACCTGACATGTCTTATCCATGAGTTGATAAAAATCGGCCAGCAGTTTTACCTGAATACAAAGTCAACATGAATTATTAAATTACTACGATTTTTTATCAAAAATAAAAATTCATTAATCCTTAGAAATCATTTCAACACAAAAGAATATAGAATTATGACAATCATACAAATCAGTAGAAATATGGATGTTGATGGCTAATACGTGTTTCAATAATGCATACCTCAGTAAGTCTGATTACTTCATGGGTCCATGAGGGATCTAAGAAAGCTGTACTCCATTCATCGATATCATGGCTCATCAAATACTGGTTTAAAAGAATCCCGTGACCACGTCTTACCTCAAGAGATTCTGTAGCAGCTTTGTAAAAGCAATCCGCAAATGTCTAAATTTATAAGACATTCAGGAATGGTAAAATATAAACCAGTAAAAGAATTAGTTAGTCCTCAAAATCATTTCCAAATGATCGTCTTCAAAGGTATGGAACCCCAATAATTCATGTAACTTACAACTCAACAAACACAAAACGAAAATATAAATTTCCGAGAACACTGGTTGACTACACAAACCTCGGTATCAGTAACATCCTCGACCCGGTAGTAACACTGTTTGTCCTGCGCATAAAAACCAGCATTGCCCAACTGTACTTCAGTTCCTGCTCCAGATGAAAGTATAAGTGCAGCTGCAGGGTTACAAATTAGCATTTCTTTTGCCACCAAATTCATGCCATCTTTAATCGGTGTTACGACGCCTACATCCATCGCCAAATAATGAGCTACCAATTTAGCTCGCGGTAAACCTACAGCAAAGTTTATATAGAAAAATAATTACTCCAAGCAGACAACTAAATGAAATAATTGAATAAATAATTCAAATACCATCCATATTAAATTTTATGGGTTTCCAAGTAGGAAACTTTTTGCAAACAAATGCCGCATTCACATCATCAACGATTTTCAAACAGTTATCTTGATAGACCCGATACGATTCAACAGATCGTCGATTAGTCACCGCTACTTGATACAAAAGATCCAGTCCAACACGTTCTGGATATTTTTCAAAATACCGTTTCCAAGCCTTAAAAAATCAGTTTATTTTGATGAAAAGCTTTTAGACACAGCATTATAATTGAATAAAAGAATGACATGATAATGTAAAATTGAAAGAGAGTAGGATGGTGAAGCACATTTTCGCGAATTCATTAATAAGTTTCCCAAAGGAGTGACCATGATGTGTTTTTCATATCGTTACCAGTCACCACATTTCAATTAAGTAGAATTTCCATAAAACGAACCTTAAGCTTATCAGCGATACCTTTTGTATAATCAAATCGTTCCACAGAAAAAAAAATGCAACCTTTGTCGGATCCAGCAGAAAGCAGCTTAAAAATTTAATTAAAATTTCAGAAAACCTAAAAGCGATAAAAGTAAAATAGTTCCAAACTAGAATCCACTCTACAAATTAGAATTCACCTTTTTCCGTATTTCAGTTGCAAGCTTTGTGGTTGCTGGATTTTTTACAATATTCAAAAAATCCTCGTTTTTGATTGATACAGGGAAAACGCCCAAAGAACAAGTGAAATTCTAAAAAAATTCTGTTGAAATAAATATTGTCATTCAAAAAAGCTTTAAGTCTTTGTGTACTGACAAGTGTCATTTTTCGCTATTCAAAAAAATGTTCACTTTTAACTATTACAAAAAAGGCTAAGGAGAACGCAAAACCTGAAAAATATAACTGCTAAATAATTGTATCCAAAGTTAGGGAATACAAATGATTACTTCATGAGTGACGGTAAATATGTCAACTGTACTTTCATACTGAATCCGAGCACGTGATATATGCTTTTTCACCAGTTCAACATATTTCTGACGGTCCCGATGAGTTTGAAAACCAACCTACTAATGAAATTTCTTATATATCATTCAAATCGTACGCTTCCTAGATATTGTGCCACGCGACACACTGCTCAAAAAATTGGAAATTTTTCAGTTACTTCAAAAACTATCGAAAACTAGAACGTGCAACAGATGAAAAAAGCGGAACGAATATCACAAATGATAACTCGCTTGATATTTCCCAGCTTTTATACGATTCCAAGGCACAAAGTGTGTTCAGTTAACTGACTTTTGTGAATCGAAGTAAAGCTCGCATTATTGGTTCTGCAACGATACGATATTTCGTCATCCAGTTGTCTGGAGGTTGGAACGGGATATGCAGAAAAAAACCGACCTAAATCACAGATTTTCAAAAATTAACCACACATATTACTGAATCAAACTGAACAAAAACTACACTACAATTATGACTTATAATGTAGCATACTGCCCACCTCTAGATTACTATCTAAACTTCTCATCATTTGTCCTGTAAGCATTAGATGATAATCGTGAATCCAGATAAAATCCTGCGGTCTGCTATTTCTGACGGCATTAATTCCGAACTGATAATTAACTCTGACATAAGCACACCAATGTTCTCGAAGTACCTGAGAGGTTGGAAGAAATTAGAACATTAAAAACAAGAGTACACTTTCAACGCAAAGAGAAGCAAAGACGAATTTTAACAGTGCCTGGAAATAACCAAAAAAAACAGTATTCAAACCTGTTCATCATCGTAATCTTTAACAATATATTCTGGTAAATTGTGCAGTACAGGCCAGAGCAGACCATTGCTGATACCACCATAGTACGTGTTATAATCTTCTTGATTTACAATTACTGGATTTAACTGATAGTTTGATTTATTGTAATCATGCAACACCGACAGTAATGACATCTCGCGTCTGAATTATATAACTGATATACGAGAGAATTTTTTCTGGCGAGCATAATTCTTAAAAACTAATAAATCCTCATTTCGTTTTGCACTGAGATTTTATCATTTCACATCATCTCATCTATATTGTTTCTTCTACTTCCTTTCCTTCAACACTGTTATTACCTAAACTTCTCAGTCTTTGTCGCTTGGAATACATTATCTTTTACTCTTCAGTTCTAATTAACAAGATCATGAGTATTTTATTTAATCATTATCTACTGGTTGATTACTTAACACGTATAGAAATCTTCTTACTCTACATCTCGCTCATTCTCTGTTAATGTATTCGGCTTCGGATCGTCACCCAAAACGTGAAAGATTTCCCCGGCATTCGCCTGTCGAAGAAGTGGTAATCCAAGTGAATTAGTAGACGGCGGTGCCTGAAAGTTGAAATCGCTAAAAATTTGGTTCGAAAATTTTTGTCTCTGATAATTACTATAGTGACACTGTGACCTATTACAGATAACCTGTAAAAGATAATACATGATCTTCGGAAATTCGTCTAGCAGCCCCTTGTAAATTCATTCCAATATTCGCAAGCCACATATTTTCTTTATCCACACTCATTACTGGATCAACACAGGCTACCAATCCACCACTTCCTTGTTGAATCTCCCAGCTACCACTTAGTTTACGTTTTATTGATACCGGTGGTGCATTTGAAACATTGATTACACGTTGCTGAAAAAGAAACAAATGCATGAAATCCTTCTAAATTTTCCATTTAAATCCACAAAGTTAAGAAATTTGAGTTGTGGACTGTTGCTGAATACAAATGCTACCTTTACTTTATCAAATGTAAGTGTAATTTCTGTATCTAAATTATTACCGTTATTTTGATGACAAGGGTAAAGAAGACACGAATAAGTCGTCATTTAGAACAAGAAAAATCTCATTTCAGAATTACGATCCAACGGTAATCCAGTTTTACTGTATATTAATGAAAAAGGTCAAATTTGCAAGGAAAAATATGCGATTTTTAAGTGAAGATTTGCAACCAATTCAAAAAAAAAGCATGGAAAAATAATTTCGTATAGTCTTATATGTTTCCTTTTATTTTGATATGCTTAATTCCGCATATTATTTGTAATATTTTATTTATCCACAACAAATAAGTATTCTCTATAGATTTTAACAAGAGAATGATCAGTTCAACCAAACGACGAACTTCAGTTTTGAGTCACCGTTATTCCTTTACAACTCAACTGAAAAATTTTTTTTGGAAAAAACTAAACAGCTAGTGTTAACTTTCATCTGCAATTTTTCTATATTAAAAACACTACGTTTCTAGAAATTCAGTATTTCGAAAGCAAAGATATGACAAAGAACCTTGTGGTGAGAAATATCAGTCAGCCCACCTCCAGCGTGTGCATCATTTTCAGCCGGCTCATCAAATTCAAGCTCTGATAAATCCAAATTTTCAATGGACCCTTGAATGCTGGACCTTCGTGAACTTGCTCGGCTTCGCATCATCTGGTATTATTGTTATGATTTGATTAAAAAAAAAACTGATCTACGAATACTGAAATAATATAAATCAACCTGCAAATGGCGATATTTTTCGCCGAAACGTTTGGCATGGATTCCAAGCATACTTTGTCGAACACCAGGAACAGCTGCATATAATTCTCTAGAAAATATAGGAAATACATTTTACTAGAAGTTACAGTACTACTACCGATACGTTTTAAGAATCTTACACTAAAGTAACACAACGTAAGTGACAGAGAATAGCTTCCTCTCACTGAAAAATTTAAATGAAGTCAATTATAACCGTAAACGGCTTTTACTGTTGTTGACGTCGTAAAGTGCCAGGGCGAACAATAAGGCATCACGATAATGGGTACCAGCCGACAGATCCGAGTCATATATCAAAGGGACGGCAAGACGCCAGAATGCGACCGAATTGTAGCCCAAACTCGATAAAAAATAGTCAAACATAGGATCATATGATTTCGTATAAGCTAAGCAAAATTCGAGCACCAAAAGTAAGCCCTGAAATACAATTCCTTTGAGATTTAATAAAACTACGGAAATTATCATCTGAATAGCTGACGATACAATCAGTTAGCAAAGTCTTTTTTCATAATTCATAAAGTTCCGAAAATTCAATATCTCTCGGAACCTGAAACGCAATTTCAGAAAATTTGTCCCGAGCTCGCCACCGATTTCTCAAGATAACAGAACATTCGCAAAGGAAATCATCGATTGAACTGGCAACTGGAACAGTTTCATCCATTTTCAGCAAAATCTTCGTCATTTCCTTAAAAAAAGCAATTTTTAAATAAACAGATATAAACATAGCTGCCTTTTGAAAAAACATTTTATAAAAAGATTTAATAGACATTGGTTCTGATCGCGACCACCAGATCTGTAATTATTAATATCTTCAGTTCTGAAGCAAAAAACTAACTGAGAAATTTAATCGCTCCCTACGACTGAAATTTTGGTAAAGCCTCTTCAAAAATCACTAAAAAGCAAAGGCTTGCTCGAATATTTCGATATTCACTAAAATCGTAGGTGAGCAACCTACATCACGATATCGTATTTTTGACAAGAAAATAAAGACTGAAGCAATGTACGGTACTGTTAAAAACAAAAGCCTACTCGCCGAACTCTTTTGATACAATCTGTGTCATTTCTGAGAGCTTGAGAAGGTCGCTGAAATGGGCGGTTAGCCAGAACTTGGGTAGTAGACTGGTTGTCCTGTTCCTCGCTATCCACTCCGAAAAGTGTACTGTTTTCGTGGTTTAATTCTGACATCAGTTTAACGACTTGACCAGTAGGCAACGTTTTCGTTACCAGCTTGCCTCGCATCTCGTTGCTGCTGTTTTCTAATCGGACATGACTGTTCACTTCCTGACTGTTACTACAATTTCAATCATTGAAAAACTAAATATATAATTTTATCAGTATGTCCCAACTACTGAGATGCTAAACCACTACTTTGTGCCACCTTGAGATAGTTTATGAAATCCATGGCTTCACATGTCAAATACGACCAGTGAACTGATAACCAGACCGCAACAAACAAGGGGAACTGTCGACTGAATACAAATATCGTGAGGGAACATCAGCTTAATACCGAACATGTCTTGAAAAAACCTTAATATGTTTCATCATTATTTTATTCAATTTATAATCAAGTTCGGTTTCCTACTTCGATGCAAAGCGAGTAGACGCAATAGTGCACCGTCATTTTATGAACTCATTTTCAACATTTCTTTAATAAACACTTTACCGATAGTAACATACATACACGACGAAAGATGAGAGGCTTACCACTTTTTCCCAAAACTATAAAAACAACACTAATGTATTACAAATATTTTCAGAGGAAACAAAACGATAGATGCATCTATTTGAATACCTGTAACTAAACGACTTACCTATCAACGTCATTCGAAGATCCACACGAACCACAGGCACTACTCCGATGACCTACCATGTCCACTTTATTTTCCGAATCAACATGATTTCCAGGAAGTGTTTTGGATCGTGACATACTGGAATGCAATGTCTTATCGACCACTGATTCACCCGCTACATTCGTTAAAAATGCTTTATTATCCGGAACGTCGGTTGATGGCTCATCTCCGTGTAGCTCTTCCACCCCTTGCAGTCTATCATTTCCGAAAGGCCCACTACTCTGATCCATGTCGCCTGGAAAAAAATCTCGAAACCCTGACGGTACCAAGCATCAAATTTCCCGTATAGCGCGACACCAGTTCTAACTATTGGCAGAATTTAGTCAGAGTAAAAAAAATTTCGAGTCTTGGCGTAAAATGCACCTATCAGCAAGCCTTCAGCATGTTAACAGTGCAAAATGAGCAGAGGAATGAAGACGACAGTACGTGAAGTGATAGTAAGATGGTATCAATTGTAGTTTGTAGTGCTATCAGTAACAAGCAAAAAAATGGTAGTAGTAGCAGTAGTAGCAGCAGTAACTGTAGTAGCAGCAGTAGCGATAGTAGCAGCAGTAACAGTAGTAGTAGCAACAGCTGCAGTAGTAGTAGCAGCAGCAACAGTAGTAGTAGTAGTACCAGCAGCTGCAGTAGTACTAGTGGTAGTAGTAGTAGGAGGAGGAAAAGAGGAAGAGAAGAACCTGACTTACCTACTTTACACGCCTGATGCCCATTCCATCAACAACAACACCTCGGACAAAAAAAATCACCAAAGGACACCCGTCTCATTTCTATCTGTTATGCAAGCATTTATTTCTCTGGTCTATATCAATTTAAGCTATTTGAGCATATACAATGGCAGACATGGAGGGACGATAGAAAGATTGCGCTGTGTGAAGAAAGACAGATAAAGAAACATCCACGAAGCAGCTCGTTAACAACTAGAGAAAAAAAGTTATAGTGAAAGTGTTAGCAAAGAAATGAGTTGTACCTGGAGGACTGCAGAGAAGAACTATTATTCTGAAGAGAGCAGAAAGGAGCGAGATAGTTCTACGTGGGTCAACGAACGTATCAACGAGTGAAAAAAAACTTCTGTGAGCGGCAAACAAAGATTAATTTCAGTATTGGGCATGTTCTGTTATGGAATAGGAAAGTAAGCACACGTATGTATATATATATATATATATATACTAAGTATACTAAGAAGGACATATTGAGTGGTGGAATGTTTTAGACTTGACGTCCGAATGCTCTTACGCGTAAAGCCAAAACGATCAACTGATCCCATGTTTCCATGCTGACGGATTCACATCGACAATACCTCTTGATTATTAAATGTGTCTTAAATTCGTATGTAAATGGTGCGTAAATCACTTTCTTTCTCATCCGGGGCAATACATTTGAAAGATATTATCTTCAGTGTCTCATTTAATTTCTTTAAGTGTCACATTAAATCAAATGAATATCTCTCATTTATGTTACAGAATATCAAACATTTATTGAGTTAAACGAAATACACTACTTTTGTGGAATTGTGGAATGCAATTTATGTTAGCTAGCATTTGATTTGCAATTTTTTTTGCACTGTGCTAGAATTTGCGCTAAAAATATTTCATTACGAAGAATTTATTAATCATTCCATGCGAAATTGTGTGAATACATTACAGTAATTGGAAGCTTATTTCAAGTAGTAATATTTTTAAACATTTGATACTAATATTTAAACATTCGAAAGAAATTCGAAGTCAGTGTTCACATTTGTTTCCTTATTTAAAAGAGGAAATTACAGTTTCACATGATAAGTTTTTTATTATGAACCACGAATTACAGCAACTAAAATTTTACTTCCTTCAATCTTTTTTACAAAACATGAAAAACCTTTGATTCTTATAATCCAAAAAAAATGAACTAGGAGCTATTTTATTTCGCTCAGTTCTGGTCACTATTTAATGAAATTGAGTTCTATTTAGTAAGAATGGGATAATTTTTGGGATGATAAATTCTCATTTGTATTTCAGTTTGTTACAATGTTCTTTTTTGTTGAATTACCACAATGGAGAATGAATGTTACTTGTTCTTTATTGGAAACATTTGAATTTTTAGAATTTTTCATAGCTAGAAATATATATATATATATATATAATGTTGTTAATATCCAATCAATCCAATCATTTCTAATAAAAATCAGAAATCAAATCAAATTTAGTCACTTATGGGATTGTTTAATATTTAGGAATTTATTTTTTTTTTTGCTGTAAATAAAAATTCATGCCTGGATATAAATTTGTCAAGGTGAATGAATTGATTCATTTTTTTCGTTTTCAGCCATCATCTCTCGAAGTGAGCAAAGGTGATCTTTTACAACTTCACCATTTTCGTCTTTGCTAATTAAGGTATAAAATTTATAGAAAGAAAAAAATAGTTAATAAAAACAAAATAGTAAAAAGTTTTTACTGGAAGTTGCACACAAATTTTTAACTTCTAAAGAATATGCAGAATGATTTTAATTCCAGGACAGTAATGAACAGAAGAATGAAATAAAGAAGACCTAACAACACTGCAAAATTTCAAAAATTTTTAGATTTAATATTGACAATTGTTATATTATTGGTTTGAAGTTTTTTATTTAATTATAGTCTCAAGACATCATTCCCTATTAATTTACCCTCAGAACAAAACAAAGCGAAATAATAATCGATATTAGTTGTCAATTTGAAAAGAAATAAGTAGTAAAGTGATAATTCTGCTTTGCAAGCAGGAAAAATTCAGTTAATAAAAAGTGAGCAATTTTTTATTGTAGAGCTAAAACAGACGCCGACTTGTCAGCTGGATGGAAAACTCGCCAATGCAAAGCATAAAATTTTTAGCAGTTGATTCTGCGGCGTTTATGTACAGAGATCAGCTCAGATCAAATTAGTGAATATTTGTTTTAGCAAATTCTAGATCTAGTTCCACCGCGAATTCTAGGTTTACACTTTTTTTTGTCTTCACAAAATGTCAACTTATATAACCTACTTGAACAAATCTGAACATATGCTTTTTACAATAAACGGGCTAATATTGTTGCTTGTTAGGATTAGAGACTTGTAATAAGTACCAGAAATAGAAACATAGAATTGGCTGTAAATCAGAAAAGTAGAATTCCAAAGGCAGAACATTCTTTTGCAGATTTTTGTCTAGATAAATTAAAAAAATGGTAAAATGATGATTATATAATATTGCAACTTTCATTACACTACAAATAATTAATCCATGTAACTTTAAAACTTCGAATTTTCATCTACTGAGAAAATTATAATAGTTGACCTCTGTTTGCTTTAAAACAAAAACAACTTTATAAAAAGAATGGTGAAAATATTTGCAACATTTCACTTCTCTAATGACGGCAATCGTATTTTAAATTCTACAGTATTTTCTGAAGTGTGATATCGACTTTTAAAGCTTTTTTAGAAGTTCTGAAACTTCGCTTTTCAAAAATCTTAAAACCATTAAACTAGTAAATGTATTCATAAAATACCCTGGAACCTTAATTAAATCTAAATTTTATATATTACCTACAAGCTACGTTAAATTTAGCAAAACTTTCCATCCTTTAAGAAATATTTAATCACACAAATGCAAATCTTGGTGAACTAGTAGATAGAATGTTGAGAATATTTTTGGACTTTGTACTTTTATCTACCGAAAATTTTTTTGTGATAACACTTGATGTGCAAATAATAATACTTGATACGACGATCATGGAGTGGTTGATCCATTCATTGGCAATTTCTGTTTTCGTTCCGGAAAGCTAAAAAACTAAGATTTTAAGTACGAGTTGTTTTATTTAAGAGAAACTGTTCCTTTAATTCTGGCAAGCTACGTTCATGAGTGTTAGAAATTCAGAATCGTTTATCGAGGAAATTGGAAACACATTTAGGAAAACCGAATTTCAAATCTGTCGTCTTACGTAGAAGTTTTGTCACTTCTTTAATCTTTCCAATTCAACCAAGCAGAGCGTGTGTTCGTTATTGTACAAATACAGCTTTATCTTGTGAAACTTAAAATTTTAACTTTTAAAGATAGATAACTTCTCCCTCAGTGATTATTTATTATTATTATTGCCATTACTATTGTTATTACTATTAATTTTTATTAATTATGCATTGTTGCTCAGGTAAACTAATGGCCTTTCATTTGATAACTTTATTATCCTGGTCTTTGGAGAAAGTCTAAATTGACAAGATGCTTTCTTCTCGTTGAGGTTATTATTTCAAAAATCAAAGTGGGTGGTTAGAGAGTATGAATCTGAAAGGAGAATAATAATTTGTTGGATAAGACTAGGCCTTACAGTGTTAGAGTGATGATGTCTTACGTTATGTTTGACTGATATAAAGAAGATGGAAGTGGCATAGGAAACTAGAAGTGATAAAGGTTTTCGCTATAAATTGCTTTAGAAGTAGTAAATGTGACATGTTTAGTTAGGTTTTGGGAATAGACGGAAGCGTATCTCTTGGGGAAAAAAAAACGGTTATATTGACTTTGACTTCACTGCTTTATAACATGATAAAATTGCTAAGCATTGACTACGAAACATTGTTAGGTTAGGATTTGTAAATTTGTAAAATTATTGCATAGCATTTCATATGAAGACTAACTTATGATAGTTTAAGATTTGATTAATAAGCTTGGGAGTTATTCTGCTTGTAGCAATTGACAAAGAATAGTTCAAGTCATTCCTGTTAAATAGTACCAAGATGAAAATGTGGTTACCTGTTCGTTTTCTGTGAATATTCATGTAGGCAATGAATGATTCATAAGAAAACGAACAGGTATCACTTCATTCATTGTCTACATGAATATCCAGAAGTTTCACTTTGGTTGTCAAAGAAGAATGTCGATTGAAATAATTAGTAAACAAACTGGATATGCCTCTAGCTCTTGCAAATAGTTTGGAAGAATTTACTTAAAGAAATAAAGAGAAGGTACTGGGTTGAAGGTTGGATAGAATAGAACGAATTTCATTTGTTATGAATTTGATCTTTTGTTACAGTACTTCCTCTTTACTGTTTATAAATGGGTGTCTGAAATTTTAGAAAATGAATGGTAATGTTTCCGCAATCGAGCATTCCAAAAGTTTGCAGTGAATTTCTTCGAGAGTGGATATAATCAATAGAAAGTCCAAATCTTTCTCTTCTCGTAACTGTGAATTCAATTTACATACATATATATACAGCTGTTCTTGCTTGCTTACATTGCATGTCATTCAATTTTCATACACTTTTTCAGGAAATACCGGTGCTATTTATTAGCCGAATTTTTGCGTGCAACATTTCTGAATTAACTGAAGTACTACTAACCCGTCCGTCTATTACTTTTTTTTCGATGATTCCATTACTTTTTTGCAAACTTTTTAAAACATTTATTTTTATTTCACAGGGAACCTTTTTTTGAACTTTTAAGGACTTTTTGCGTCTGTACTAAAGTAAAATCAAAAATTTTGTTTATCTAATAAAAGAACATTTTCCGAACTATTTATATTCAAATAACTTCGTAAATAATGTAATTAGGTGTGATCTAGATTAATCCCAATTTTCAGTATTTTTAAAATTCTACTATAAGAAAATGCTCGTCTTGAAACTTTATCAAAAAAAAACGTTTTCATCATTTTATTTTTTTACCTTTCCTAATCCTACCCATACCTTCAGAACCTTCAACCCGAAAGCTCATTTGTGTAAAATTTAAAAAGCAAAACTTTGTAGCACAAAATTCAGTAAGCAATTCAAGCAATTAAAGGAAGCATCAAACAGACATGTATTTAAAATCCGTCTATCCCTCTATTAATTACCTTAATTAACTGCCACTTTCATTGGGTTCATTTTTGATTTTCACATTATTTAAATGGTGAAGGCCTCGTTTCAACAGTTATTCTGAACAAACAGCTCTGCAAAAATCTCTGTTTTTCCGACTGTAAGTCAAACCTGATTTTCTTCTGGTTAAAATTAAATTTCCTTCCTTTAAGCAATCAGTGAACCATTCATTTTCGCTACGATTACAGTAGCGTCCTGATTAAAATTCCAATACTTGAGCTCCATCTACCTCTGTAACTTCGTAATGTCCTCTTGCCATCTTAAAAAATCTTTCAGTGCACGATTTCTCTTCTTTTACACGCCAAGTTTTGCGCGTTAGAAAAAAATTCCTTTCCCGTACCGAAAAACTGGACATTTCATAATAACGTGTGAGTAGAAATTTCTATGAAAAAATGAAATTTAATAGTATTTGGAACTTGACGCGAAAGTAACAAGATGTAGATTCAAATGATTTTTTCGGAATGAATTTCTTTTCAACTTTCTCTAAACCTTTTAAAACAGTTTTATGCATGCAGTTCCTTATGTTGAGAAGTGCAAATCGTTTTAAGACGAAATTTACGGAAACACTTGCAAATGTTGGGAGTTAGCTCATGAAATCACTTTTAAAAATTTGCGTACATATTTCCTCTGTCATTCTGACTTTTTCGCCATCTCTTACGGTCTGATTCCCAAATGCAAATTTCCTAATTTACTTACTCATTGCCCCGAAAGGTATTATCTTGCAATTTGCAACATCTCTCTTCTGACGAATTTTCGTAAGAAGCATATTTTTTTTGAAATTAGCTAGAATTTAAGCTAGAATTTTTTTTTAATTCAAAAATATGCCTCGTATTTTTTATCTTTGAAAGAGTTTTCTCTCTCACACTCTAGCACGATGACTCAGATCTTATCTGCAGTCAACTAAGTAACAGTATGACTTCTCTAAAGCTGTATTATCACTTCAGCAAACATTTTAAATATCTTCGTGAAACTCCTCATTTTTCTTCTTAATAATGGAAAGAATTTAGCTCTGAGATATGCTGTACAAGATTATACATCGTGAATCGATTTGCATCGATCTGTTATTGTTTGTCTATGAAATCGTTCCCTATTTCACACTCTACCACGATGACTCAGATCTTCATGTCTTCAACGAAACTCACTTTTTATCGGTTTTGTAGTTTTAGCATATTTATAGTTAAACATTTATTCCAATATATCTTGAGACATTGCCTACCACTTAATGATTTATTAAGATAAAGATACAAACATTTACATTTGTGAAGAATACCGAGCAACAAACACACAAGTAGAAAAGTTCAACAGGGGCAAAAAGCTAACTTCACCTTGAATTCAAACCTGACAACTGTATATTTGGAAATCGTTATCTTTGTGAAAATCAGCGAATAACAGTTATCATCGTCAACTGTAAGTGCCAGCATTTTAGTTGAAACTAACTTGATCTACTTCCTCACTTCACTCGTCCACTTTCGAGAATTTTATTTTAATTATTTTTTGGTACTCAATATTTGATTTAAACAGATGACTGAATATGCGTGTCGAAAGTTTAACATAAGAATATGACTACACTTTAAATTGGAACCATTGATTTCATGTCCATTGCTTATTCATTCTGCTGATAGCGATAAAAATACTTCAACAGTTTCTGCCATATTCATTTTTAGACATTAAAATACATACAAAATTGACAATGAATCGAAAACATCGAGGAATCGGATTTCAATTACACTGGGTAACAATTACGTCTTTTTGGTTTGTTCACATCAGATATCTCAATCTTCCTAAAATGATTGCCACTACAATTTTTACATGCTCCCCCGACTTTTTTATTTCAAATATCATTTCAGCACCTAAGCCTAAGAATCATGAAATACTCGAAGAAGCATAAGGAACCGGCATTTCTTTCTGTAGCTGCAAAAACATTGAGAAGACATTGTTCTGTGTTGGACGAAAAAATGAACTATGTACGTCTATCCTCATGTTAATTGTCAGATCTCCAGTAAGAAGTTTAAAATAGGAAGAAGAGATTTTAAAAATTTCAGATACGTAGTTTTCATTTGTTAACGTAATCGCGTACTTTCATCATTGCATACGATGATAAAAATTTGGAACAGTTCGTTCCGCCAACGCAATCGAGCAAGTTATAAAATTTTTGGAATCTTCGAGGTACACCCACAAATGAATGAATACATGCAGCAACCTTATTTTGAAAAAAATTTTTTTCAAAAAAGACGGAAACATAATATAAGGAAAAGATCATAAATTAACGACTAAAATAAGAATTAAGAAAATGCAATAAAAGCTTTTGCTTTCATACAAAATCTTTTAAGCGAAGAGAATCTATTCAAGAATATTTGACAGACAAGAAAGATGAGGAATGTTGAATGGTGCTTGTCTTATCAATAACAGGTTGATGGAGCAGATGTCACGAAATACATTTGACAAAAGGGAGACTTACTGCCGCGCGATAAAACAATAACTGCTTGTAACTTTGAGAAGTGGAGATGTACTGATCGTGTTACTGTAAATGGAATGATTCTCGACACACCAGTATCGACTCAGTGCTAGACGTCTATTGCGATTGAATAATCATCACTGACTGAACAAAAACAATGAGAAGGTTAAGCTAGAGGTCGAGGAGGATAAGCTGAGATGCAACAAAATGGAAGCTTCACTTTGTGTGCTTGTGTCTCACTTGTACCGAAAGCAGTGCAATAAGGACAAGTCGGCTCTGATGATCTTAGCGCCTCCTTTTTTTTCTCTCAGACTATACACAATATTGCATTTCCTACCGGTTTGTCTTGCATCAGAATTCTTGTTATAATCGAAAAACTTTTCCGTTTGAACAAAAACATTCTGAATCTCTCTGAAATTAGGCTTACCCAATTTCTTTCATAAAGTAGGCATTTCTATACTTCTATAGTCAAAGCTGATTAAAATCCGTTGAATTGAAATAAAAACTTTCAGTAAAATAGGTGTGACCTAATGGATATTCTTGTCGGAATATTTTCCACCAGAATGAATGTATTACTTACATCATAGTTGCACAATACTTTCTATTGAATGGATAATTCGATTTCACTTAAATCCCATTTCTATTTCTTAATCATAATTCCCATCACTTCTCTTTGTGTATTTAATATTTTATATTTTATGTATTATTTCTACTATCTTCTTCCACCTTCCAATACCAGTTTTTCTTATTAACCCGAAATGAGTGACATTTTGCGAAATCCTCATGCATTTGTACTTGCACTAAATCCGAAAGTCTTGTTTTAGATATTAAGTTTCGAACCCGTCTAATATAAAGTGTAGTGAATAAGTTTCTGAAAAATTTTAGATTTACTCTGACCAAAGTAAATCCTGTTGTACTTAATCTATTAATGACTGAATGATTTCAGTAAATACAAGAAATATTAATAAGGGCATTTTGTCTATCCACTCCTGCAATGAGTTATTTGTTTAATTAGAATGACAAATTTGTTATATCATTGAACTTTGACTACAATCAATATTGCATGCTCCATTGTTTATTTGCTGCTTGATATATGTAATTTTAGTGTATTTGAAGGCGTAAATTTATGAAACAATGTAAAAAAGTGTTGGATATCTTTAGCGTTAGTTCTAAGATATAAATGATATTCTGTAGTTGATTGATTATGTGTAATTCATCAGAATTCATTTTACATCCGAATTAGTTTACATTTTTTGGCAAAAAGAAAATGAAGCCTTTAGAATAATTAACTTTGTCCACAGAATACTTGTGCATATATGCATATAAAAGAATGTAATTAAAAATTAAAAGTTTAATCAGTTATGTGTAATTCATCAGAATTCTACCAAAGAGTCAATTTTGCCTAGCTATTATATTCTAATGAGTTTGCGAAATTGCTTATCTTTAAGTTTTCTAAAAATTCATTCACTTTCGAAAACGTATAGTTCGTGATCGTGTCACTCCAAATATTTCATCTTATTTTCTGAATTCTAGCGTTGTTTCCTCCATTTTCTTGTTAAGTTGTCCAACATATTTTAGGATTTGTGACATGCAGACTACTTTCTCCTTTTTTGGCAGATTTTTTCCCTAACAATTTTTTCTGGTATTGCACTTTCCAAAACTGCGGTTTTCATTCGGTAGTATCCCCTAAGTTCATGTAAATTAAAAATAATTTACAAAACGTATGAATGATTCCGGGAATCTTGTGTTCAATCTGTAGGAATGATGAATTATTGGAGTATTTCGAGATTGCATTCTTGAACTTAATCCTTCTAAGTCAAAGAGCCAGAACTGTAGATGGTGTCTTTAAAACTTGTCTCAATTTCAGGGGATTCAGTATTAAGCTTAAATCGTCCTATATAATCCAGGATTATAATTTTGACCGATTTACTTTACTACAATGCATTAATATCCTTCGTATAACGTCTCTACGCCTGCATTTCACATTAGCTTGTGTTTTTCAGATTTCTATCAACAATTAAATTTTTTGTCCAAGAAGATGCGCAGCACGAAACTGTAAAATGATTCACAGTGAAAATTGTAATGTTTCGAAGCGAAAAATTCAATTTTCACCGAAAAACCTAATGCCAAAATCTGCGAGCAGTTTTTAACGTCTTTTTTGCTTTCATTCTGATGTCTGAATCTTTTTCACAATCTGTTTTTTCATGAGGTAATTCAAAAGTAGCAATCCATTTTTGTTGCTCTTTGGCTGCAACGCGAAGTTCCATGAAATTTCAATTTCGTTTTGATTTATTTTGCTCGCTGTTTTGAATACTTGTCTTTCTACTATAAGCTGTTCAGCATTTTATTATCTTTTCTGTTACACTTAAGTTTAAGTAGAAGAAAACTAACAGTTTATTTAAGCCACTGATTGAATATATTGATGAAACTTAAGTAGAATAAAGTAAAATCTGAAAGATATTGTCGACTAGAACTAAAAGATGTCTATTCTACAGTTAGATCCAAATTACAACCGCTGTAGCGAAGAAGTAATAAAACATAAATTTCGGTCAGTGCTGGATATAAAAATTTAGCTACTTTTTTCTGAAGCATCATCGTATACAGTCGGTGAAATCGATATCAATGACTTTATGGGAAATGATGCAGAACAATGCTGCTTCCTCCATTTGGAAATCGATTTTTTCAGCAATCAGTGATCAGTGCAACACATCTCATGCTGACAGAGTTTCAGGTATTTTTAGAAGTTCAGAAAGGAAAGAAGAAATTAAAATATTGCTTTTTTTTTCTATTACTCCTCGGTTCTCACTTAATTTCGAGGTTCTCATTTCTTTTGCTGATATTCGGATTGTTTGGTGATTGTGCATATCTACTACATTGTAGAAAATCTCCCAAACAAGCTTTTACCTTATAGAAAACGTTCTCTAAGTTGAGAAGTGCAGTTATCTACAGAAATGTAAAATGAGTCCAGCTGTTCCATGCTAGAGGACCTCTTCTGCTTATATTTTAATCTTTGACTTCATTAAATCGGAAGTATTTGTAAAATCAACAAAACAAAAAAAAAAAAAAAATTCAGTCATATATTTTATTTCCGAAGTACATGCAACAAAAGTTCCTTACGTAATATTACTTCCGTTAAATTATTTCCAGCTAACACAGAATTGAAAAAAGACTGTATGGTCGTTGTATGCGAAGGTTTAATATCTAGTTTATGCCAAAGTTAAAGGTTAAAGTTGAAAAAAGACTTTTTCAGATCATCGTGTTGGTTCAAAAATCGTAGTAGTCTACTAATGATGGCTTAGAATTAGGTAATCATTTTTTTATTGTATTGAACTGTCATGATCTGACATATTTTCCCTGAATAGAGTGAAATCTAGAAATCTAATATAGAACTGTGGCGAGAAGACGAGTAAAGCAACAATGTGAAATGAGCAATAGAGACTGTAATGCTTTCTTGAAGTGAAATATGAGTACTTAAGTTGGTTGAACTGAACAATTCCTTCTAGAGAAAAGATTATGTGAAGATTGAAATGGGATCTAGACTTCCATATTCCTGAAGCATTCCTCAAACTTATTCTAATTTGTCGAATCGTTTGGAATAATATCCCTTGAGACCGAAGATGAATAATATTTCTCCGTATTTTTCCATCTCAAGCAATACTGCTTTTGTTTTCTATTCTCTCCACTGGTTTAAACTTCATTTTTCCTTCACAAGGATTTCTGAATTTAACAAAAAGCTTGTCACTAGAAAAGATCTGTGACAGGGAGAAAGAGTTATTCAAAGAACCAATCAGTTCACCGAAAGATGTTCAAAATTCACCCATTTCTTTTGCTTTCTTTCATCCTTTCTTTGGGGTTTTTCTCCTTTCATGTCATGCAAGCCGCATATTTTACTTCAATCTATACTTTTTGAAGTAAATTGACTAGAAATGAAAGGGAAGCTGGTTTAAGGGAAGGGGTAGAGAGTAAAGAAGAAGCAGTACAAGACGATCTTTTGCCTTCTTAGATGCAGATACAAGGCTGCAGCAGCTATATAAAGAAAATAAAGCTTAAACAAGTGAAGACAAACTTTCTCCAACCAATATGTTCCTATATGCCGTAGAGTTCCCTACATTCGAGAAAATTTGCAAACGCACAAGATTTCTTACTTTCCTTTGCTTCATAAGTAAGAAGAAGGAAAGTTTCCAGTAAACGATTCTTGAAAATCAGCAGCAGTTTGATTTTATTTCTTTGCCTCATTCTGCAGCTGTATTTACAACAATTTTTCAATTCTCAATCCTGTAGAAATTCGCATGACAGCCAGTGTTGTTGAACGACTTGTCAACGCCATCCATTTAAGTGCAGCACCTCCAAAGCCGAACTCTTTACTTGTATTCGTCTGTAAGTTAGGTAAAGTTTCTTTAAATATTATATATTATTTTTGTATATGACATTTATTTGAACATCTTTTCTTAGATAGAAGTGTATAGAAGATGATTCTGATTTCAAAAATCCCTCAAAAAAACTAAAAAGTTTATGCATGCTACAAAAGAAAGAAATATAAAGTTATGAACTGTAACTAATTCAAAAAATTGTGTCTATTCATACTTCAATTGTAAAATTAGCAGAGTAAAAAAAAATTCATAATCAGTGCAAAAAATTATGTTAGTCGTACACTGAACTAGTTTAGATTTCCTTTGAATAAGGTGTTAGCCGCTCAGTTTTAAAAATTTCTGGGAATGATCTTTTTACAGAATTAAAGACTATTATCTTATGTTTCAAAGTTTGTCTATGCGGAATTTATTGATTATATTTCTTAAATTCAAATCTATAATTTCATTTTTATCTCACTTCTTTGTTTTTCCGAGAGATTTTCTTTCGTCCATTCGTTCATTGCATTATTCATTGGAGATCAATTGTGGCCATATCAATGAGGAATTTTCCTAAGTTTATAATTGAATTTCGCTTAGAAAAAATGAAATTGTAAAATCGACATTGTGAGATAGAGATATGTAATTCCACATTTTATTATCTCGGGAACTTTTATTCCGTATCAATCTACCAGATTTCAGAAGTGTAAAAATGCTTAGTTTATGCATCTCCAATTGATGTGGAATTTATGTTCTCAGTGTGGTAAAATTCCCGAGGTTTCACTCAGATGATAAATTTTGCTTTGAACTACTAAAAAACTTCTGATTTATAAACCGAATTTGTTAGTTTTTTACGTGAACCTCTTGAAGCGATGTGATTTTTTGAATCACATAGAATTTTCAACTTTTGTTATTTACAAATATTAAAATGCACTATCGTTGTAAGTTTATTTATTTCTATGTTATACTGAACTGTTGTTGATGCAGTTCCGTTTTTTCCTCATTTACATCAGCTACTTTTAGTTTCATCACATGCAAACAGTTCCGCAGTACATGATTTTATAATTGGTGATGAACCGATTGCTTTATTTCGACCGGAACTTGAGAAACTACAACGTATATTACATTTTCCCGAAGAATTAGCTTTTCAGGTTTGAAAAAAAAAACACTGGCTCTAAATTCTTTTAAAACTATTCCATTTTTTTTCCATAATTCGTTTTTACCGATGACATTACGAAAGTATTAGAAATAGTTTTTTATTACAAAATGGAACTGTTATAAGAACATAATAAAATTTATATAAAATTTGGATATCTTCAGTTTTGTAGTTTCTTTTTTAAAAAAAATTACCGCTAGAAACTTGTCCCAATATCATTCGAATTTCTTGGTATTAAATTTGCTTGTTTAGACTAGGATTTTTGAAAAAGGGAACGTGTTTAGAATTAAGGGTTCACATGTGATAATGCTAAGTATGTAAGGTTTTTAGTTATCAGCAACCGAATATGAATTATTTTATCGAATGCAACCGATAGACTATGTCCATTATGTGAGCTGCGATTTAACTTCGGTACCAGTTGCAAACAATCCAAGTCCCGTTCAAAATCTTGTTAAACGCTTATCTGAGGTGTGATTAAAGTTCTCCATTATCCAGCTGTTATCATTTATCCCTTGCTTTAGGTAAACTTATAACATGGTTGTAAATGAATTACATACCGGAAAAATTTATTACTATTAGCTTAAATCATTAATTTTATGTACCCGCAAGAAGCTGCAAATTAGAACAGTGTATAGATTTATTGGCAAAACGTAACTTTGGCATGATTTCAATAAAGCTTTAATTTAGCCGGATGTTTTTTATGCTTGAGAAATTAAAAATAATTATTACCGATAAGAATAGACAACCCAATAAGCCAAATTTTAATATTTTTTAATTTTTGGTATGCATTTTACGGATAATATTCGTTTTTCAGATAAGTTCATGGGTAACCCATCTTATACTTAGCATGCCAACATCTGAAGAACGAAAAACAACTCTTATTTCTATTTTTCGAATGATCGATACGTGCTGGAACATTGGTTAATTTTTACTACAAACTTTTAACGGTGTTGACCTTTTCCAAACTTCTGTTTTTCATTTTTCTGTCAAATTTCTAAATGATTTGTCGTTTCAAAATTATGCTTTTAAGAACTTCTAAAGGAAAAAAAAAAACGAAACACATGCTTTTTGCATCAGCTATGAAAATGGGTTGTAGAAGTTCATAGAGATATTTGTTAAAGGATTTAGGATTTAATAAGTATTAGTTTTTTGGCAGCGATTTTTCTAAGCGTTATTTCTGAAGTTCTGATTAGATTTTGAATATTAGATTCACCTTAATATAAAATTAAATTATTTATATTTTCTTCATTTTTTTAAAGAACATGGTATTTAGAGAAAGATTTATCTGTATGTGTGGGTGTGTATATGCTTTTTGTTTAGAAAAAGAGTGATGAAAATTGAAAAAGAAATACGAAAGAATAAGTCAAAGCGGAATAAAAACAGAAGTTTTAAGATGGATAATGTTTTTTATCTTTAGGTAATTTCAACGCAGCTGTTGAAATTCTGATGGGACTGAAAAGCGAAAAATTGCGATCATTTTGGTTGTCTTTGAGATCTGAGGAAAAGAAAAAATATGAACAGGTCCTTCGTTGAAAAATTTCATCTGGAGAAAAACAGGAAATCGTTAAATAAACTTTATATCACTTCAAAAATTTGTGCTTTGGTGTTATTTTTGATCACTGGAAAGAAAGGAAAAACTACGATGATGTGCAAAATTTATAGCTTTGTGATGCTCTGTTACCCAGTAATCAGGCGGCTTTATCGAGTACTTATCGAGAAGCGATTCAAAGAGCTTTACGCATGCCACAGTGCAGGCTGATTCCTTTTTTCGGTATCTTCCTACGTGATCTATATGCAATAGTAAACGATATGCCAAGCGTTGTGATAACTGATGATGAAGATAAAGAGAGGCTTGAGGTATCATTGTTCCTTTACAACGCTGAATCGGATAAAAATATAATACCAAGTTAGAGATTAATTTATTGAAAAGTTTTTGAATCTTTTTTGTAGCTTATGAATGAACAAACTGGCGACAATCATTGTACGTCTGAAATTGGAGTTAGTGGTTTGTTAAATGCTGATAAGATTAGTTTGGTGGCTGTGGTGCTTGATAATTTGGAATTGTTTTACCGTCATTATAAGAATATAACCAGTTTTGTCGTGGATCCTACCAAACCAAGTATTGGGAAAGAAAATCCAAAACCTAAGGTATGTTTATAATCTTAGTTTATCAAGGAGTCTTAAAAACAAAACATAAACGAATATATCTGAAGTTCAAGGAATTTCGACCTTTGGGACCGTAAATTTTTAGGGTTATCATCCAGTGCAACCTGTCAAAGGTCTTGCAAGAAATGTTACTTTGGTACCTTTGGATACGAACCGTTTCGATCTGGATGTGATCCAACGGCTTCATCATGGTACCACGGTCATTCATTGTGATCCGTATACAAGTCGCAGCACCCTTTGTATGCTGAAACTGGATGCCACTTGTGGCTTGTTGTCATGGCATAAAGTTGGTTATTTGGGAACGAAGGAGACAAAAGACAAAGTATTCTTTAACTCGTTAATTTTAATTAAGGACCTTGAATGAGAGGTTTTTCATTCAAAATATGCAGATATTCTAGGAATTTTTCCCCGGATATACATGAAATTTGTTGGTTATGTCTTTCAAATGTTTTAATGTGATGTCCAAGTTGAGAAGTTGAGCTTGTTTCTCGAAAAGCTTCCACTCCAATTAATTTTTTTTTAAGAAAAACTGTTTTAAATACATTCTAGGATGCATATATCTCATCCGTGACACGAATACAAAATGCAAAAACGCAAAGTACAACATCAATGGAAAGTGGAAATCCCCCTTCATCACCAAGTTTACGACCAGCTGGAGCTGCCTGTACTATGCTGGAATGTGGCTTTTTAAAGCTCTCATATGTTAAATCTGTTGAAAATGTTGATTCACACGACATCAATATTGAGGTCAAATCATCAGATTAAAGTTTTTCTTCCCGGAATAATATTTTCAAATTTAGTCAAGGTAGCAGTGACTGATAGCAGGATATGAGTGCTAAAAAACAGCGACGAATCTAAGGATATAAACAAAGAAAAAAAAAATGATAATTGATTCTTTGCATCCAGAATATTGAATTATTTATTATTTCGAAGGACTGCCTTTCAGAGCATTTACCGACGTTACTGCAATGAAAAGATGTCTGTGCAAATGCATTGCTGGGCAATAAATTTTGGTTGTTATTTGTCCGATAATGAATTTTTGTACTTTATCGCACCGGAGAAAAGCGCTCAGTGCTGGATAACTGGGTTAACAGCTGTATGTTTGTAATTTAAATTATGCAATAATAATTAAGGGTTTTTAGTGATAAATTCTATGCTTATCTAATAAAGCTTGAGACACATCTACTTTCTCATTTTCCTCTTTTTACTGGAGTCAAGACTCTGTAGTTATTATAAATACAGTTAAAGGAATTTATAAAAATATCCTAAAATTCGTTCTTTAACCAATTTATAAAAATATCCTAAAATTTGTTCTTTAACCTTTTAATAATTAAAGCTTTCCAGATTGTAAACTACTTCCTAGAACAGCAAAAATGCGCAGATCGACGAGTTTTATGGCTTAGAAAACTCTATTTACAATTGTGTACTAATTATGAACAGGATAACGTAATTGATGAAGGCGTGATATCTACTGTACAGCCTCGTGAAGCTCTACAAGCTTTTGGTGGCCGAGCCAGAGAGTGGAGGGGTTTAGGTATAGCTAGATGATAAGTATCTTGATGAGAATCTATACTTTTAACGATTTCTTGCATCTCTGAAGATGCTTTAAATATTCTATTTCTTGTCAGGTTTGCAAAGTATCGTTTCGAAATCACCTCAATCAGGAACGAATCGTCCTGCAGAGGTTACGGCGGCAAAAGGTCGTTTAAAACAAATGACAAGTGCTGTTACTCGCCAAATGAAATTTGCAAATCGTAGTAGTGCTCATCCACAACCATTTATATCTTTGAAGGTGCTTTAAATATCCACATTCTGGAATACTAATTTTTGAATATTCAGAACTTTGAACTGCTTCATTGTCAAAATTTCATGGAAATTGCTTAAGAATGACGAAGTGAAAAAAGAAGAATGTTGATACGACCATTATTTCAAAATACGCATCGTGAGAGAAATTTGAAGATAATATTTTAGTCAGAAATTTGCGGTATATTTTTACAGCTGTAATATTTTTCTGAAAGCTCAGATTTTCAGGCGCAATACCAGTCAGTACGAAATCGCATAGCTGGCCGACAATTTACTGTATCAGACCCAAGCATATCAAAGATGCCTCAATCACATGGCAGTTCCTCATCAGTCGATACTATTAGTCTCTCCTCTTGGTACAAATCCAGAAGGTTATCAGCAAGAACTTTAGCCAATTTCTGGTCTGGGAAGACAAAAAAGTAAGCCCTGATTGTAAGACTTGCATGATAGCCTCCCAAATTGTTCAGAAATATATTTTAGGATATTAAAATTGTATTGTGAACAAATAACTTCATTTTTCAAACATTCCCTTCTACCTGCATAGCTAAAAATTGGTTAGTTGTTTTTTAATAGTATGGAGTATCCAAAAAGTCGAAATATTTCTAAATTACTGCTACTTCTTTTTTAATAGGACAAAAAGTTCCGAAAATGCAAGTCAAAACCCAGCTTTCTGTAAGGAGTTTTTGCTGTCCTCGAAATCGTGCGAAGGAGAATATTCTGAGAAGCCCGTAACATTATTCGAATTTATTGAATTGTACAAATCATTTAATGCAAACATGCGAACAGATCTAAAGTAAGTTCATTTTAGAAAATATGTTTTGAAGAACTTGAGTTCATACGAAAACATGTCAACAAGAATGAATGTGTTTTTTTTTAGAGATATTTTCAACGATTTCCTCGTGACATATGGATGTGGCAACGCAAACGCAGTTGAGCGTGAAAAAAATCAAATATTTTCACAAATAGGATCACCGCTTTTGGATACTGAGTTTATACCAAACGGTTCATAATTCAGCGTAAACATTGGAATTGAAGGAAGATGATGAAGTTTACATAGAAAATTACATTTTGATATAGACCAACATATATATATATATATATATCGTGATTGTATATCTATGTTTTTCTTATATGTTCAGGAAGAATTATTTAATAACAGTTTATGTGCTTTTTTGCAGATGTTCTTACAAGGAATACTTTTACTACTCAGCGTATTAGTGAGAAACAACAAAAGGTATACAACGCACTAGCTCTTGCTAGTTTAAATAGGTGTTTTTTTTTCGTTCAAAAAAAGAATTGAAAATTGATCGTTGCTTTTTTGGACTTATGAAATATCCAAGTGAGAAACATTTTTTGATGTGTACACAGTTACAGCACAATTGCAATAATGTATTGCTTAAATTCTTCAGTAGAATTCTATAAACGAATTGGGAGAGAAGGTCAATAAGGTAGTAATTAGTGCCTAAATATCAAAAACAGCAAAAATCCTTACGATTTATGATATAAGAGTAAAAAACTCTTACAATTTTTTCGTGATTAGGTAGGCTTGTTGATGCAGTTTGAACTTTCAGGAAATTTTCGTAACAAGCACACTATTTCAGTACGGGGCTAACGGATACATTAAGATATTCATTTCTAACTCCCGCAATGCTGAAACAATTTATTGAGATACATCAGATGGAAATTGTGGATGAAGATTATGCTATCAAGATAATACAGGTTTTATAATGAATGTAATGACACGAAATTATATGTCATGTGTTGCATAATTTCCTATCGAAAACTTTCATTGCTTCCAGGAACACGAACCGAATTCAATTTACCGAAGTAATCAGCAGCTTTCATTTGAAGGATTTGTACGCTATATAACCGACTCAACGAATTATGCATTTGTGCCTGAAGCAATCAAACCTGATCAAGATATATTTCATTATCCATTAAACTATTACTATATTTGCTCAAGTCACAATACTTACCTCACAGGTCATCAGCTGAAAGGTGAATCATCCACCGAAATGTATCGCCAGGTTGGATTTACACGCACAAGAATTACAAATAAATGATATTATTATACATATTAATAATTAAGGCTGCTGTTCTTACCCATCAAATCATTTCTATACTTGCTTAAGTTACCAATGACAAAGTAATTCCAAAAAATTCTCGAATGATGCATTTCTTTTATGTGACTTGAATGAATGATGTACATTGTTTCAATCAAATTTGTTAAAATTCGAAATTGTAGAATACTTGGTGCTACACGAAAAAACACATATACTATTTTTTACTTAAGTCAGTTAAATTAAATTAATTTATGTTCCAGGTAAATTTTGCAAAAAATTGTAGGTACTATTGACAGGCTGTCGTTGCGTTGAATTAGATTGCTGGGATGGTGAAAATGGCTTGCCTCAGATATTCCATGGCCACACTTTGACATCCAAAATTGGCTTTCGTGAAGTACTTACTATCATTAAAAAAAGTGCCTTCGCTACCAGCAGTTTACCTGTTATTTTATCAATCGAAAATCATTGCTCACTTCAGCAGCAAGCGAGAATGGCCCAAATGTTTAGAGTTCGATTTCCACCTTTTTGAACTTTGATTTTAAAAATTCATTTTGCCCAATGTTTCATTTCAAGCAGTGCTCATGTGTATTTCAGAATTACCTCGGTGAAAAACTTGTTACATATTTCTTGTTCGAAGCTGACTATAGTAATTCTCCACGACTTCCATCACCGTGGCAGTTGCAAAATAAAATTTTAATTAAAAATAAGAAAATGGTCGCAGAACCAAGTGCCGGACTGCGTGTGGATAAGTACTTTATCAAAAATGAAGGCGATGCGGTTATGGAGCAGACTGAGTTTGTTTACTTGATAAAATAATTCTTTAACCAATTTTTAAAAAAATAATGAATGCTTGAAATTTGCAGTGGATTCTATGGAACAGATGAAGATGATCTTGAGGAATTTTATGATGATTTGGATGACGAAGAAGCAGGTCAGTTTACATTTTACTACTGGTTCCATATAAACCTCAAGTGATGTAATTTACCTCAACTGTTTTGATGCTATGCAGATTCGGAAAGTCCAAGGATAATAAATCGATTGTCAAGAGGTACACTGCATGAATCGTCCGGTGAAACTGAAGAGGAGCACAAATACTCTGTATCCAGATCAGAACATGCGGTTTGTTTAAACTTTTAAAATTTTTGACCACCCAAATGTTTCAGAACTACTCATATAACAGTAATATTTCTGCAATACAGATCGGAATTTGGCAGGGCATATAATCTGGAAGTGATATAAATTCGGTATGTTGTCTGTTTCATTTTTAATTGGCTGAATCAATTTGCCATCTGGTCTTATAGAACTGAATAATTTAACCATTCTGTAGTTCATACATGTTTCATAAATCACATCTCACTGGAATAATTTGTCTGTAACATTCATTTAATACTAGACAAGTGCACCATTGAACTGAGGAGCAGATGATGACCTATCATCATTTAATCAAGAAACAGTGTTTCAGAGGCCCATTAAGAAGATGCCAGGACCCCCAGTTGCACCTGAATTATCGGATCTAGTGAATTACATGCAGACTACTAAATTCAAGGTAGGATTAACCGTTTGATGGTGGCCACTCAAGCTTCTCTCAGTACGACTTTACGTTCAGCTCTGAGTTCAGTCTCGCAAAAATTCTGTATATTGTAGTGATGTATCACTATTTGAGTTCTTTATAATGTTGCGTAAATCTCCCTTACATAGTGGTAAAGAGAATTTTTTGGGGTTTTCCTGGTATGGTCGATTTTGTTCATCGACGGGAAGAACCTGCCAAATCTTCGGTGCTGGGGATGACTCGAGCAGGCTCTAATTTATTGCCAATATCAAGTCCACCACGACGGTTGCGGAATGTTGCATTATCCAATGGAGAAAATAAATTGAAATCTGGAGAAGAAACTCGATTTGCTTTCTTTTCATCTTCAAGGCCCAACAGTAATGCATCTTGCTATCAGGTTACATCACTGAATGAATCATCCGCCCGGAAACTTTCAAGGTGATTGTTGCAATTTTAAAAACTAACATTTATAGAGCTCACTAGCTCAAAAATTTATAAGCTTGCAGTTATCATAAAGTTTATAAGGCTGCATTTTGAGGAAAATGTATTTTCTGAACATTTCAGGAAACACCCACTGGAATTTATCGCTTATTCACGTGAACAGATTGTTAGAACGTACCCTGGCGGTATGCGCATTGATTCCTCCAACTTCAATCCAGTTCAGTACTGGGCATTTGGTTTGCAAATGGTTGCCTTGAATTTTCAAACCACTGATATAGCAATGGCCGTAAACGCAGCAATGTTCGAACAAACTGGGAATTGTGGATATATTTTAAAACCGAGGGTTTTATGGGATAATTCTCATCCACACTATAATCGTTTTAATCCGCTCTGCAAAGATACTACTTCAATATCTGCGCTGTTTTATACAATTAAGGTAAATTTTGTTTGTTTCTCGTTCCAATCAATTGTTATTGAATGAATCAAATGACTAACTATACGAAGAGAAATAAAATCAGTTCATGATCGAACGTAATGTTACCCGTTGGTTTTTCGTCAAAACATCTAGGTTCGTTCTTCATAATTGAGTTGAAAGCAGTCAAATTTCAGGCAAGAAATATCAAAATTTAGTCTTTATGACTTCCTGAGTAGAAGATTCAGGAGTTAGTTTTGATTAAACTCGACTTCAAGAGTGTATCCTCTCCATGGATTTGATTTACGTTATGTGAATGAGCTTGTTGTACATGCATTGAAAAAGTCACACAATAACTAACTTTTTTTTGTCATTTTTACTAAAATTTGAACTTGAATGTTTAACATCCATTTCTTTAGATAATATCAGGACAGCATGTTTGTCCAAATCAACATAGCGCTTCAACCTATGTTGAAGTGGAGATCATCGGAATACCAGCGGACTGTGCCAAAGAGAAAAGTAAAACAGTAAATCGAAATTCCGTGAATCCAATTTGGAATCACACTTCAACATTTCGGATCGCTTTCGTATATCTAGCTTTTTTACGAATCGCTATCTGCGATAGCACAAGTGGCAGGTATTTCTTTCGTCCATTTTCCTCAACAGATAATTTGGTGTTGTGAAATTTTTTCTTGCCAGTTTGACCTGCGCCTTTTCATATGCATATTTTATTAGATGTATGGCACAACGAGTAGTTCCTGTGCGTTGTATTCGGGCAGGATATCGTCATCTCCCATTACGAACATCCACAAATATACCGATGGATCAGGGAACCATATTTCTATATTCACATTTTGAACAAGAAGAACATATCTGTTTACATGACGAAGATAGTATTGTCAATTGTAATACTGATCAACAACTACAACCTCAGACACTTAATATCTGTCCGGTTCGGTTTTGTAGAAGTATCGGATTCCATTTATATTACTTTACCTTACCTAATTTGTTAATATTTCAACGATCGCAAACACTTCAATAATAAAGTCGCTTATTTAAGACGGCAGCGATAAAAACAATTCCCATTCTCAAACGTCAGATTTTCGTACTGCGAATATCGGGCTTGCATAATGACGATACACCGGTTATTGTGCACGCTGAGTCATTTACCACAGTGAGAAATGTCATACAAATGGTATGAATGTTAATTAGGTTTATTTGTATTCTAATCCAGTTCACTTAAAGTACTTCTGTTTTGATTTAATTAAGTAAATCTGAATATTCATTTAGGATGATAGATTCTAATATTTTGTACCAACTTTTTATAGGCACTTATAAATGCTGGAAAAAATGCGGATACAATTGAGGAATATGTTTTGGTTGAAGTAAGTAGCAATGAAATGTTGAGTAACAATGACGAACAACAAAATATGCAGTGCGGGTATCGTATTTTACCATCCAAGGAACCGATCATGGATTTTGTTGCATGCTGGAATGGTTCCATGCGTCGTTTCGTCATCAGGAAAAAGGGAACGGCGAGTTTATGCTTCATGACAGAATCGCACATGAAATCTTATAAAATTCACTCCTTTTAAATTCTGGTGTGAACTAATGGGCTTCCAATAACTTCTAGTATTTGTTCTAGGACCCTAGCGGTAGAGCTTGGATCAGTTCTATAATCAAGGGTGGTAGCGGAACACCGTCGTCATCGTCAACAATTCAATCACCATCTTGCGCTCAATCTCCTTTGGGGAGAAAAGCAAGTAATCGTTCCTTAGGACAACATACTATGCTTCATAGAATAAAGTCTTTGGATCACTATGTTTTTAGCGAAAAGGAGATTACAACTGGTAATATCTTTTGCAGTACTCAGAAAGTAAAGAAACTTCTTGGACTACATAGTTTTCTTGGCTTTGAATAATTTGCTTTTTGAAGAACTTCAGTTTGAAATCAGTTGTTTCATTTTTACCATTTGTAATCTATTCATAGATTTGCGTCCATTCACACGCACAATGAGCGGAACTTTTCTGATGTGTGTTCATAATGTTAGCAGACATCAACCGTACGTTATTCTTCGGGCGAGTATTTACAGCACTGCTAACGATATCATCAAAGAAGTACCTCGTAATTTGCATTAAAACGAATAAAAATAAGAAAAGGTTTCTATAAAAGCGAGCTAAAAATCCTTAACGCGGTGTAAACTTGAAGGATTAGGATGTTGACATACAAGAGGGTATGTTTCACGAAGCTTTAGGCATACGGAAGAAGCACTGCTTATTATGATTTTTTGTCTTTTTGGTGCTTCATTAGAGTTTAGAATCTTTAGTTTTCACTTGGCCTAGATGATGCACTTATCTAGTCTTTTATCTAAAATCGACAGAAACATTAAAATGGGAACAATGAAGATGTAAACAAATACAGCCGTCTTGCTATGAAAAACAATATCGAGTCAGTTGTTATTGGGACATCCATTAATTATTTTATGTTGAACAGTATGTTTGCAATAGGTACAACAAACCTGCTAATATATAGGTCAACCGGAATTTTGACATTTACATTCACGACTTCACTTGTTTTTTGAATTTTTAAGGTTTTCTTGAAATCACAACAAGCAAATGTCACTGAATCAGAATACGTACTGGTTGAAGAAACAATGAAGCAACCAATTTCAACACAATCTAGATCAGTAGACCCGAACACTTCTGGGAATATTATCTTATTTGGAGGGAAAAGCATTGAAAGTTAGTTGACACTTTGGTCTTTTCAAAAAAATATGTTAGTGTATGAATACTTTAACAGAAAAATAAATTCTGTATCCCCCTTTTGCATTAATTTACTCATGTTAGAAATATCTACGAAAGATCTGAACACTTGAAAATACAGCATGCAACAATGTACAGTAATTGTTCTACAGTAACTGTTTTGCAGCAGCAAAACCTTTTGAGTATAAAGGCGTCTCTATGAGAGTGCTGGCATCAAATGAAATTGTTTGGAAAGCGCAGAGTGCATGGAAAACACCTGGACGTTTCATCTTGGAAAATCGGGAATATACTATTCATTCAACTAGAGAAAAAGTGAAAAATTTATTGCAAGCACTCGAAAATGCGCATGTAAGTGCTGGTTTTTCACCACCAGTTAAATTTTAAGAAACTGTTTATTTTCGTTCACTAACATTTTCGCTCAATTTTTTTATCAAAGTTATTCTGCATCTATTTGTTATATAACGGTGTTTTCATTGCAAAGTTTCGACTTCACTTAGTGAAGCAAATTATTCCTAGAAAAAAGCTATCGATACAAATCTCAGAAGTTTGCGCTTATAGGACATTAATTTCTGTTATAGAATTTTTGAACTTCTTTTATGTTTATTAGCATGGAAAAATTGTTGATCTTTATTACAGGTAGAAATTCCATTTATATTTTAATTTAATTTCTGTTAATTCTTTCGTTATTTCACTTTGATGACACCTTACGCATGTACATGAACGAAATCCAAAAACATTGGTAAACATTTTTGTAACATCTGCTGACATTTTAGACAGAAAATCTTGGCAATTATTGTAAAGCATCTACTTTCAATCCGAACTTTAATTCCAAATACACGCAGTCGTTCCTCTTAACAACATTGTCATGCATTAACCATGATCTCATTCTCATCCATCATAATCCTATTTCGATGAGAAACTGTGACATTTCCCGTGACATAATAATGATTGGAAAAATAAAGATGCGAATATTTTCAAGTTGTACACTGGACAATGGTGCAATTGTCAAGCAACATTCCAAATTTAATAGCATTTCTAAAGGTTCAAGTTCCTCTTTCTGCTTTTTCCTTCTGTTCTGTTCCTTTCGTCTAGTATCGGTATATAAGTCTAGAAATATTTAAGCTTTTCTTAAAGGACTAGACATGCACAAGCACAGGTTATACTCTGAGATTAACTACACAAATACGAGATGAAAGTGTGGGCTTAATGCCACATTTCAAAATTAAGAAATCTGGATTTACAGAATGGAATGCTGGGTTCTACCCAGCATTCCATTGAAAGCAGTGTGATCATGAAACTCACATGACAGCAAGAATAAATTCTTTTCGCGTGGTGTCATTTGGGATGCGGTATTTTTAGTTTCACGTGGAATCCTACCAGTGTTGCCATCCTGCTTGCTTCAATTTATTTGGTTTCCCGACTACAAATTTCCGCTTATATTTTACGTCTCTCCTGTTATCACTTCCCACTACCGAATTCCACGCGTCCTGGTTATGACTTATTGCAAATAGTAAAGAATTGAAGTTCACCAGCTGAAATCAAAAGCTTGTTCATATCCAGACTATGTTTCACTATATCCTCATATCACACAGTTACTCTAAACTTTAACACGATCCGAGTTTGCAAATCATAATCACAGCTATCACATTTTTTCTACAACTTACGCATTCCGGTTCCTGTAGCATGCTTTTCTTGAATAAAATTTTCTAGCATGACGACTTGCCATCAATCCCGTACACCTATAATGATTTCTACTATGTGGAAAATATGAACTGAACAGGAAGACAAAGACATTTATAAAAATTGAGATAAAAAGTTAATACAGTGAGCAATAAGGAATTTCCGTTGAATCTTATTGGGTCAAGAATGATGTAAACACGCAGTACGAAGTTCCATTAAAAAAAAAAAAAATCAGAATCAGTGCATAAGACACCGCACATAATGCGCAGGACAATCGTGCTATTACCTTTGTATCATATTACAATGTCGAGATTTTCGCAGTAAACTCTTTTGAAGGGTATAGAAAAAATTGTTTAACTGTTTTGGAACAGATTTTTACAAATCCATTTTATAAAACATATCTTGCATGCTGTATTACACGAAGAACAAACATGAAACAGCATTCAAGAAAAGCTAAACGTGATGCAAATTTTAGAAGGACTACCAGGAAATAGTGTAAAAAAATGGATGGGGATGTTGAAAGGATAAAAACAAAATATCTGCAAGCCTGAGACACCATGATTATGCAACAATACATAATTCCTCAGAAATTTAGCAGTTTCGCAAGAAGCAGCAGATGAAGAATAAGGAGAAAACTTTGCCGTATATTAGTAAAAAGCTTTGCCACATATTACTTCGAATAAAAGCAGAATTTTTCAAAAAAAAATGTTTGATTACTCAAATCTGATGGCTTCATTCCAAACAATAATAAAACTAATATATAAAAAATTTTCCCAAAGACTATATCTTGTACCTCTACTCTATATCTTTTTGAAATGCAGAAATCAAAAAGTGAAAATGGGCAGAAAAACATTTAGAATGAGATAAATTTTAGGATAGTAAAAAGATTATGATGTATCTTATATGGTTGTATCATCTTCCTCTGTTTGTTCAATGACGCAATCGTTCAATTTAATTCGGAGTGGTTTTGCCTTTGGGTCCTAAAAAAAGGTAAACAATTCCAATATTTAATAGATTATTTTTTCATAAAACTAAGTCCTATATAATTCTGATAATGTTCATGAAGTTCACATATTTACTTTAACAACCGGTAAGTGGCAGATAACGATTTAATGTGGACAACAGCAGTAGTCAGAAAACTATCACAACTTTACTTTTCCTAGAAATGCTGAAATTATAACAGTTATAATTAAACTAACCCTGACAGTAATCTGTGTATCCATCAAATTAATTTTCAAATTCAATGGAACACTAGTCTTTTGATCATCACATATGAAAGCAGAAAGATGCATTAAAATAATATCATCAAGTGATGCTCGAAATCCCTCAATCTGCACCTGAAAAATCATCTTGAAATTGTCACGAATATTAGATATTTCAACAAAACCTACCTTCTAACAACAAAGATACCATACTACGCACACATATGCATGCCTACAACCAGCGAATCTTAATTCATCTTGCTACGAAGATATCAAAATTAAAAATGATGAAATTTGGACACTCCGTTCACTTCTCAACCGCAATAAATCCACTGCTTTTGAGAGAAATGAAGACAAAAGAAATTGTGAAACTAACAATTTCAAGGCTATCTGGAATTCGTAATGAAATTTCCAAATTTGAGGTTTCATATTGAAAACACTTACTTTTAGGGAAGATGTTTTAAGAATGTTCTGAACAATAAGAAAGAGTTTTTAGAAACTTGAAAAGGAAAATTTTCAGAAAAAAGACTAACTTTTATCGACAGAGGTTGTCCATCGGATGAACTAAATTGAAAATTAACGGTAGTTTTATCATTACCACTATTCATCTCATTATTTCTAGTAAAATCGCAGCTTCCTTGACTATTTATTGCAGTATAAATGTCACCCAATTTCCTATTGAAAGACTGCTGAACTGTAATCCTGCAATTGGAATCATAGGAACTCAACGGTGCAGTATATTCATTCGCATACAAAAACATATACTAACAAGTTTTTACAGCTACACCACAATGCTCAATATACCCAGTAAGATCATCTTTAATGATATTATCATAAAAAGTTTGTTAATGCTAAAATAACGTTGTTAAAATATTCATAGGACTTTTCAGTTCAATATCGTACATACTAACCCGAAAAAGAAACAAAGTAAAACAATGATGTTAACTCGCCTCTTTCAGTTAACTAATTTCCCTAGTTCTTTAACTAATTATACCTTGCTTATCCTTCTCTAAATCTTAAATAACAAAATTTTCCGAAAAATTCACAAAAAAAAACTACAAGTAACAATTATCTATAGATATTTTATGCTGGTAAAAAAGATCGACACAGTGGCATCAGCGGTAGTTAAGACATCCATCACTAGCTTGAAATACTTAACGATTAAGAAAACGTTTGAACTGTCCTTCATGATTTAATTATCAGATGAGAAAAATCTGCAAAACTCACTTCCTAATGTAACCAGCTCCCTGTGAAGCATTACTGAGCGATGATATCACCACATTCAAGTCGTTCATTATTGCAGAAACAACGTTCACCTACAAATCAATCCAAAAAATCTCATCCAAAAATTCCTAATTATCTGTTTGCTAATTAGATTCAGTGACTAATGTTGAGGAGATTAAAGATTCATACTGCATTAAAGTTTGTAAAATTCCATTCCCAAATACTTGAATTTGAACTCTAATAATGGGTCATGAAATTACAACCTGTTGTTTCAGTTCTTTACACATCTTCTTCGGTTTCGATATTACTTCGTCAGCAAAGGCTTCTTCACCAATAACAACTTCTTAACAAAGAAAAAGATTACATCTTAATAATCAGAAAAAAATACATACGGTAGTTTTCTAATCTGACCGTAGTTTCTTCCATCAATAGAATAGCAGTTTCTTACTTCTTTATACGTTTAGAGTAATATTCATAACTTTCAGCAACAATTTAGAATCATGTAGAAGTAAATTTAGAAGTACGCAGCACGAAACATAGTTCTTATAATCTTGCAAAATTTCCATTTTCCAAACAAACGCTGATAATAATTACAAATGGACACTCCAAAGATTGATATCAAGACAGAAAACGTGACCCAATATTCCTAACTGTTCTTAGCATCGCTAAGACTTGTAGTATTTTCATTAGCACTCAATTTTCTGAGTAAAATAAAAGCTTACCTTCAGCAAAAATGTCATCTTCAACATCGAACAGCATTAACTGTTGTTCTTCTGAAATATTTGTTGCAACCGACATTATTTCATCTTCTGCATCGACTAATTCTACAAGATGAATAAGTTTCCAGAATTTTGTTTCATTTTTAAAAAGCAAATTATTCCAATCTGTGAGGAAGACGAAAAGTAAAATTGAAGACTTATAATATTATTACTACAATCGGTATACTTTATGCTTTGGACGGTTTTGGACAATTCTAACGAATTATCGCCCTTTGGAGTTGGACCACTATTTTCTATTTCTGCTTATAAAACCAAAAAAATGGAAATAACAAACAAATGAAACACAAATAGAACCGTTATCTATTTGCTGTGAAAATTCCGAAAATCCTTCCAGAATATCATTGTGGAATACCACTTTTTCACTTGCACTAGTCATTTCCTGCTTCGGGACATAGCCAGTTGGCGTCAAACATGCTGGGTGTAATCTTTCGTTTGTATCTACAATTATCTGTTAACAATGATCCAGTACACCCTCAAACAAAAATAAAATTTGCAGAATTCAAATGATTATTAAAGTACTCGTAATTCACATTTTATATTTCAGAAAATTACCCTTTCGAGCACTTTGAACAAAATAACGTTACCTACAGGATACCAGAAAACAAATCAAAGAAATTCCAGACTAAGATTAAGCTGTTGCTATCAAATTTAATGATAGTGAGCTTGAAAGCACCTAGGCATGAATGAATCAAGTGAAATGGAATCACCTTCTAATTATAAAAACTGAAAAAAAAAGATTGGAACTGTAATATGCTCTACAGTAATATATCATTATGTCGCCAGAGAAATAAGAAAGAAAAATTCATACGATGGTTCAATTTTCAGTAGATAATATCAAACCTGTCTTCTTCAAACGTTTTCTATCACTAAAAAATCTGACTTGTTCCTTTCAAATGATCTAAAAACATTCCAAGCATAGACATGCAATCTTCTGATTAAGGAAACCCTGATGAAATTACCGAAAGCGGAATCAAGTCATCTAATACTTTATCCATTATTCGTAAGTTCAGTGGTAAATCTACATAAATTTTAGATCAACTTTAAAGGTCAGCTTTAAAATTTCCAGCAGAATGAGTAAAACAGCAAATATTTAATAATCTGTAGGTTTATAGCGCATTTGAACCTATAAATTAAACGGAATCTGTTTTAAAGTTGACATTACAGATGTTTTATCATAGAAGTTGCACTACAATAAGTTGATGGCATCTCAAACATAAGATTCTTTCCTTCGTTTTATTTATCAATATCAGTAAATTCCATTTTCTGCAGATGAACTGAAAGCTTAACCGTACCTGATACCAAATTCATAGAATTGTAAAACTAAGTTATTTATTACAAGTTTGGTCTGTCCCTCTTTAATGATCTGCAAAGTTTAAAAACTTGAATTACAAGTTCTTTCAATCTTCACTTCAGTTTTGATAGTGCTCAGTACTGGTTAAGTCAGCGGAATAGCGCTACTTTTAGTTTAACATATAATAAAAGGAAGCTAAACGATTACTTTGAGTATTGCTCGTTCAACTTACCTGTATCTGATGATCATTCTAAGTTTTACAAGGACCACCATGGTCACCAAAGGAATAAAACGATGAGAAAGATATAAAACTTTAAAAAAAAAACTCCAGCCACAATTCTCATAAAATTAATCATCATTACACATCGAAATATCTGTATACAATGTAACAAAATGAATATTACTGCAATTTTCACAAAGCCATTAACTGCAAGATTTCAAACAAAATGTAGAAATTAATTTTCTGACTGATATCACTTCTCATCCTATGCTGTAGATGAATTTGCACATTCAACTATCACTGGTTTGCATGCTTTTTAAAAGTTATCATTGTCATTTTACTACTGCGTAGCTATTTCTGTATTTTTTTAGCTGGACTGAAACAAGCGAATAAGCAATACTAAATGCATCGAAGAAAAAAATTAATATGTAATAAAATAATGCACAAAATATAGTCATTTAAACATTTATCAAAATATGAATTCTGACTCCCTTCCTTTTTCTCTCAAAGGTTTGGCAAAACTCCTTTGAAGTGACAATTTTTTCATATTGTCAACGTTATTTTTTCATATATTAGCCAATATTTACAATCGGACTGCATACGGTACAATTTTATTGTCCATATAAGGCTAGTAAATGGAGAACATGTTTAAATGTGAAAGCAAACTCTTCTAGAGCAGTTGATTATGAATAAAGGTGATGTAAGTTGACAGGTTTGTAGAGTAGTTTGCACAACGACTGTTAAGAATGTTGTAGAATTTAAGTGTGTGAAGAGCAGACACGATCACATTAATATTCTTTTCAAAAATTGTGGTAATGAATTTGATCTGTGATGATATCAGGAAGTAAGCAATGACAGCAATTACTCTATCCACATGTCTTGTATTGGCCATTTGTCATATAAAACTACCATTTCTGAGGTTAAGTGTCCATGTGGGATAGAAATAAACGAAGAAAAGAAAGGCAAAAGTAGGACACAAACCAAAAATTGGTGTCACAAATATGACCTGACCGAATGATGGATACCATCCCGAAAGTCCTGTTCCCCGTGTGCACTCACAAAAGAAGTGAATACATTTCAAACTTTAGTGCCAACAGCACAGATTGTTAAAATGTTTCGCATCGGTAAACTTATTCCATCTTTCTGTGTGTTTATTTACCTACAATTTAAAATTAGATTAACTTTTGCAAAATTGTAAAATGATCTATCACTGCCCACTTAACAGTATTTTTGCATAATCTTAGTAAAGTAGCAATGAACAGCTTCCGCACTTGACAATCCGACACATCAAACGTCAAAACGACTGGGCGGAGAAATGGGTTTATGCGCAAGAATCAGAACAGTTATTGTAGTATCAGATGCATGCATGGAAAGGGGGAAGAGGGAGAGTAGGTTATTGACATGGCTAAAGGCGATTAATACCTCTGCGGTCGTTGGGAGCCAATAAGGGTAGGAGCTGACCCGGTGACCTAAATTATCGAGTCCTCTCTCACAAAGAACTAGTAACGGGTACTTACTCTAATAACAGGTACTGAGTGAGTGCCGAACCCACTGACTTCCACCTACCCCTTTCTTTGAGCTTTGCTTACCACATAGCATTAGCTAGAAAAGTAACATTCTCCCAGTTCTGAATTTCTATCCATAAATTTTTTGCATTTTTGATTCTTTTTGAGAAATGATTTCAAATTCACTGTCAGACGTCACACAGACAATCTCAGGCAACACAAAGACAAATTTCGAAAATTAAAATCACTTTTAACCCTGTTGCTCTATCCACAACATCAATACACTTCAATTCCATCTGTTCCAGATCCTATCAGCTACTGGTGACGTCATGTCTGACAAGAATTTTCTAGCAATTTAACATGAAATTTCTTGGAATTTTATAACTTTTCTCTTTAGTTATTCGTCAAGCAATTAAAGCAACTCGTTCATATCTCTGGAATAATACAGGTAATACCTCAAACCAAACTTGACTGCTACCGTGAATGCTCGCTGTACTAACTTCCTTTAAGTATTAACTAAGTTATACATACCTGAAGTAAGATGCATGTGAATATGAACAAATATGCAAATGAGCGGTGCTGAAAAATGTATAATCTGTGTCACTGGAATGCACCTTTCCTGTCAACAGAAGTGGGTTGCATACCATGCGATGCAATTATTCTTTTCTTTTATTTTAGATAAATTTTGAAGGTCGAAATAGCGACAAAGGAGTTTCAGTATCACTTTCAAATCAATTTTCCAGTCATATTATATCATTTGGAAATATCTGTATCGAAAATTCTGGAATTTTGTGCTACTCAGGCGCGCTTATTATGTGAAGGATCACCTGGATTCTTGATCCCACGAAGTGCAATTACCGAACTATTTAACGGCATAATCCATGTTACCTAATTCTTCTGTTTCATATATTCTTCGAAATGGCTCGACTCAGAACTTTATTAATCTATCGAACAATTGCAGTAAGATGATAACTTTTCTGGAATTGATCATATGGTAGCGTGGCAACGACCGACAGTTCAATTTCTTGTACCTCAATATTGACTTTTTTTTAAGTTTCTATTTCAAACTGATATGGTTATTTCTTCACCAAAGTTAATACTACTGACCATTTTCGCAAATTACGTGACAGCATTCTGCCCAAGCCTTCATTCATGCACTTGTGATGATAAATCTGATGGTTATTATATCAACTGTAAAGGACCTATTAACACCTCCCTTTCCGATATTATACAATCACTAGGTAGACGACAAGTGCAAAGGCTTACAATTACTAATACTTCATGGCCGGTAAGCTCTTTCTAGACTTATTTTAGAATGTAAAAAACCATTTCTCTTAATATTCAGGAAAATCCAAAATTCAGTCGTATCATCATAGGCTTTAAGAATCAACATCTCAGCTTTCATAAAAACTTCTGGTTTCTAAAGTCTATTATGAATTATTCAGTAAAATTCAGATAGAACTCAGAATTCAAGAAAAGTTAAAAAAATCAAAAAAATTATACTTGTCTCTTTATGCATTTTCATACAAACCATTTTTAAGCAAGTAAATATCCTTCAGAATGGATACTCAAAATTTTATAAAAAAAAAGCAAACATAGCTTGAGCTGAATTAGAATAGTGAACTAAAATACTACATTTTGTTTTTCATAAAATAAAATTCCAGACACATCAACAAAACGATGAATTCTTCCTACTCTATAAATTTAAAATTTCCAATTCAGGTGCTCGAAGAATTGCCATTAGCCAATATACGGTCTCTTCAGTTGATCTCGTGTGGTATTAAGAAAATTACGGATACAACCTTCGCCAAATTAGCAGACAATTTGGAACATCTAACAATTACCGAAAATATGCTCACAACTGCGACAATGTTTAGTTCCTTGTCAAAGTTAATTTCGCTCAATCTCAATTATAATCAGGTAGACTATAGTTCAAAAACATTCACGGCAATTTGGTTAGAAATTTCGAAACTAAAAAAAAAAGTTTCAGTTAACAGATTTACCAGATAATGTATTGAAAGGTGCCGAAAATCTACGACACTTACTCCTTGAGGGGAACAAAATTTGCTCACTTTCGAGGTTAGTTCCAGTTTTTTTTATCTTTCTCACAATAGTGGTCATATTTATGGTGAATAGTAGTTGTTATAAATTAGTACATATTTTTTGGGCTCATGAAGTCATAAGTTCTCGACGAGTACCCTTTTTTTAATCGACCTTATTTTGGAATTTATGATGAAAACCAGTTTAGGAACAGGTTTTTCGTAAAATCGACTAAAGCATTATGTAGGATGAGTTTTTATGGACTAGGTTAATTTTAATGAGTATATGATATAGCTGATGATAATATTATCTATTAAAGTTGCGACAAATGAGATATAGATGGCCTTGAACTAATTTTATTTAAGAATATATTGACCAGTAACAACAACGCGAATAACGAGATGGAAATTGGAAGTCAACTAATAACAGAAGGAAATTAGGGGTGTAGAGAGGATTTTTGTGAGTCCATAGTTCTTAGTTCCTTTAATCCCGACATACCCCTCTCCCCTTTCCGCATTTTGTCTTTTCTGTCCACAGCGATTGATGTTGTTATAAACTGAGTATACATACAGATAAGAAAAGCCTTGATATCTGCTGAAGTTGTTACATGCAGCAACTGAGTTTCCAAATGATATTTGAATTTTTCTTTAGAAATGACTATAGAGCAACATTTGAGATAAATGAGCTAAGATTTATCAAAGAAAAACAAAATTCTTTGAAATGTTGCTCTGTAGGTCAAGACTGATTATACATTAATTAATATCCTGAATTTAGAAATCAATGTGAATTATTGAGAAAATAATTCCTTGCTTTTGTTTAATTTTTTTTTTTTTTTTTTTTTTTTTTTTTTTTTTTTTTTTTTGATAGATTGATGAAAATGTAAGGGATAATCACTGTGAATACTTTAGTAATTCATTATTCGATATCAAGAACATACTGGAATTACTGGATTTGAGTGACAACTGTCTCAGTGATATACCAGCACAGAACCTAAGGAACTGTATCCGGCTAATGTATTTGGATTTATCCCATAACGCTATAAAGAAAATTGCTAACTTTGAACTTATGAATTTACCATTACTTAAGGTAAAATATTAAGAACTCGAATTGGTATTGTTTTTAAAACACTTGAAATAGCTAGTTCCTCTCTATTTTGAGGATGGGATTCTACTAACAACATACAAAGCAATTAATCGACTTCTATTCCTTGAGAGGACGATGTTTCAGTCTGTAATATATGGAAACTAGTCTGCAATTGATTTATGAGCACTTCTGTCACAAAAGTATTTCGAAAATTTTAGAATTTGAAGACCACTCCAAACGGATTCCTATAAAATGTATTTTTTTAATAACACATTTGCCAGCATTTGAAAACTGGAAGGACAAAACAGGAATGAGGTCAATGCATACTTACCCATCATAAAATACCAGTTGATCGCTCTAATTTGTTCAACTAAAATGAAAAATGAGCGCTTTTGAAATTTCCAAATGAACATTTTATATAAGTAATTGCCTTATGTCAAATAAAGAAGAAAAACAAAAAGACACATGTGTTTTCGCGAAAGTATTCACTGCATTATTATTACTGGTCTTATCTCCCGTGAACTAGATCTAAATTCAGATTAACTATTGTTTATTTCCGTTTCAGGAACTACGAATAAATAATAACCAGATAAATTACATAGCACCGATGGCATTCATGAATGTACCACTTCTGGAACACCTTTACTTAAGGAATAATTTAATTTCTTCTATTCAAACGGAACGCCTTTTTCAAGTCTTCAAAAATCTTGAAGTTCTAGATCTGTCTGAAAATATGCTCACTAAGGTTAAGTTTCACTTGATGTAGATATACATGTGAGTAAAAAATGATTTTAACAAAAAAGTTGAAAGTTTGAAACTTGATATGTGAATTTATGCAGTACCAACATTTCCATTATACTCAATGAAATAGAATGAAATTTATAAGAAGCAACTCCATGGATATTTCAGGTACCATCATTCAAAGAATTATCTAATCTGCGACAAATTCATCTCAGGCACAATAAAATCTCAAGGGTAGAAACGCTTGCATTTAGTTCCAACAGAAAGCTTCAACTCATCAGCTTACAGGTTCATTAATTATTTCTAAAAAGTAGTTTTTTTAAGATTTCGTGGATCATGTTTACCACAATGGAATAACATCGTAATGACAGTTAATTAAAGTCGTTTTTGTAGAGCAACAAAATTACAGCGATGTCACGGAACAGTTTCGACTCACTGGATGAACTTGTCGTCCTCAACTTAGCTAATAATGTTATCAAGAAGATCGGTAAGAAATAGCAATTAATCATTTAACAAAAATCCTAAAATGACTTTAGAGGATCATCTGAAATAAGATTTCGGGAGGCATAACTTTGTTTTCTATTATCAATGTTAAGAGTAAATCGGTGAACTTGTTTTTCAGAACGAGTAATGCTTGATGGGATGCGAAATCTTCAACAACTTAATTTACGAAATAATTCCCTTACTGTATTGGAAAATACGACGTTTACATCAGTTTCAAAGATAACAACCCTTGATCTGGCGCATAATAGTATCCAAACAATTGAAAAGAATGTCTTCACGCCCCTTAAAGATATATTCTGGCTTGACCTGTCATCTAATCTCATCAAAACAGTAGAACAAGATACCTTCAAAGAAAAAATAGCAAACATTTTGCTAAATGGTATGTTTAATATAATGATAAATGGTAATAATAATAACAAGCAATAATAATAATGATGATAATTAGTAATAGTAATAATAATAAATAATGATAATAAATAATAATAATAACCATAATAATAATTAGTAGTAATCATAATAATAACAATAATAATAATAAACCAACTTTTCAAACTCACATCGAAATTTGTAAATTCATAAATTGGGAAATTTCCTAGTTATTAAAAAAAAATCTTTTAATATTTTCTACCGAAGTAATTTTAAGACAATCCACTTCACTGCGATGAAAAACTGAATTGGTTGGTCAACTATTTGGTGGTAAATCAGGTACGAACCTTCTTACCCTATCAAACTGAGGTATTGTGTGCTGGACCGGAAAAATACACCGGTGTTCGACTGAAAGAACTGATGATTGCGAAAGCCAATGAAACAATGGACAAAGCAAAGAATAATTTTTATGAGAATGGCCAACGTGATGTAGGTAAGTAAAGTTTTGAAAAGAACTTTGAGGAACAATTCTATGCATTGAACTTTTTACAATAAACTTTGGTAATAACATGAACAAATTATAGATTTACCTTCTGAAGCTCATGATTTGCTTCCTAATTTAGCACTTACGCAATCGGTTATTGGTGCTCTCACTGAAGCTATACCTTCAATCCAAAATATCCCTGGTATTAATTACTTACCCAAAGCAAATGAGGAACGCACTATCGATGTTCGAAAATTTAACAGTGCTATTGAACAGGTGAACTTTTTACCTTACGTAGAATTACTTTAAACGCTATCAACAAGACAAAATATATATTAGATTTGATATGAGTCAGAGTTTTGCATTCCGCAGTAAAAAGTTTTTAGCTTTCTTCACCTCTCATTCCTGCCACAGCTGGGAAACAAGCGGTATCAGTGGATATTGAACAATTTATCCAAACTATTCCGAATCTTGTTGTTAACATACCCGGCATGGGCGATGTCGACATAAGCAAGGTAAATATTTTTGCTAAGGATGAATGAAAATGTAATTCTCATTTTCAAATTCGCATTTTACTACAGCATTTTCCGCGCAATCATAGTATATCAAGTAAAAGCATATTCAAGATTTCATTTGTGAATTTAGATTCGATAGATAACGAAGTGAAAAAAGTATTTCAAGATAAAAGGATGTAAAATTTTCAGCTCCCACCAGGCGTAATTACACATGTCTTGCGAGGTGGACAAATTCCGGGCTTACTTCCGGAAACTTTGGACAAAGTTACGAAGGAATACTTCAAACGCATGTATGCAGCAGCAGAGACGGCTAAACGGGGAGGACTTATGATCGCTGAATCCCGTAATTTAGCATCATCGGAAACGCTACCGCAGTCATTTACAACCCACGTAATGCAAGCAACCGCTATACCATATCCTGACCGACGACAAACACAAAGTATACGGGTGAGAATTATATGTCTGCTACCAAAAATCAAACAGTTAAGAATATTTCCTATCGCTTTTTTGAATGGTTATTAACACATCTTACACCAATGGTTAATTTTATGCTTATCATAAACATTATAAGGGTATTTTTCCGTGCATTCTTCAAATCTAAAAAAACTGAATCTCGTTAGTTTTTTCCAAAAAATTTCAAGATATAGGTAACTATGAGCAGTACTCCGAACCAGTTGAAAAACTTGTCAACGGAAAAATCCAGAGGTTTATCATCAACAATAATCGAAGTAATGAGAATGCTGCCAACTGGTTATAATATCAGTAAAATACCGAAACCGGTGCTTGATGCCCTATTCCGCGGCGAACTACCCGATTTTACACTCCTTCCCAGTGAACTTCAACAGCATCTTCTCACAGATGGACACAGACTAATTGCTGCGTTGTCAACTCACGTAAGTTTTTATGGTAATTATTAAGCTATTTAAATTATGAAATCAGTCTGAAACCTATTCAGTAACATAAATTATTTTAACAGAATTGATACTCCATTAGAACCATTCCCAATTATTAATCGATAATTCCTGAACCACTTCCAGCGGTTGACAACCTTCATATCATTTTGCCTCATAACAGCACTGCTAATCGTAATTTTATTTTCAAGGCTAATAAAACAGTGGAAGAAATACTACATAATTTGCCGACATTTAAACGTCCAATAAAACCTACTTTCATTCCATACGATATCAATGAAGTGACTAACGATCTTACCCAAACTAAACAACGAGCTGAGAAATTGGTTCGGGTCCAATATTACACTGCTTTATTACTTGGTTAGTTCCAAGACAATCTAAAGTAATCGACAGCAGTAGAGATTGCAGGCAAATCTTTTTATACAAATGATTTTAGTTCAAAGAAATAAAAAAATAGAAGTGTTAAATGTTTAACTGACTTAAAAATTAACTTAAAATTCTTCCCTCCACACAAAACATAATTTTAGGTTTTGTTGGAGCAGCTTCTATAGCAGTCTTGGGTTTAATATGTGTATATATGAAAAAAAAACGCCTGGGAGATCCAGAACTAAACATCGATGAAGATTCTTTAGTAAATCCAAGTCAAATGCCACAAACACAACGGTCCGTCGCAAGTGGATCAAAGATAGATAGATATTCCTCTTACAAAACATCGTCAACACCTTTCAGGGAGCTCTCGCATGTTCAAAATTTATAAATAAATTTAATTTTAAATTAATTTATTTTATGATAGAGAGAATCATCACTAGTCCTTACTTCTGTTTCTGAATGTTGCATTACGGTAGCAATTTATTAGGATTTTGATTTAAAAAAAGCGAAACGTGTAATCATTTGTTGTGTTCGACTTTGTAGCAAAATATGTAAATTTTCTGTAAAAGTTAATTTAGTGCCCTTTTTAACTATAATCTAGTCTATGCTTTTGTCTTTGTAAATCTTGTTTCGTTGTACACTATTCTTTGTTTGTTTTGCGACTGTAAATTAAGTCATTTTTTTTATTTCCTCTTCAGCTTGAATTGTTTCAAAATCTCGAATAGCCATTCAAAGAATGCACTAGCACTATTTTTCCTACCCTAGTTAAACAAATTCCGCATGCAAGATCCATATTACTTTTCGGAATCATAACTGGTTCTTCTAGAACCCACTGAGGGAAATAATTTGAAATCCTGATAAAACTTATAATTTCATTCTTTTTGATCCCACTCCGTGTTTATGAATTTATGATTCTCAGTGATTACAAGATTCAGAAAGAATTCTTCAATTAATGCTGTCACAACTTTTTAAATTCATTTTTGTAAAGCCTTCAGTTCTATGTTGAATCGTCTGGCTCTTAAAATTACAAACTCCAAGTGGGTGGGAAATTGAAAACTGTCACAACGTGGCACTAAACATAGAAACCTTGATATGGATGCACACATCAATAAGTGTTTACCTTATTTCCCAACTTGTATAACACGACAAGATACTGAAATTTTTTAACGCATATTTCCGCAATTTCTCGTGGTAGAGGATTTTTCAATGGGTAACAGAAAAAAGGGAAACAATTATATGGTTTGGCATTGCGATACGACATAACAGTTTTTGGAATCCGAAGATTTTCTACGTTTAATGCCACAAATTCAAAAATCACGAAATCCTATGACTGATCATATCAGCTCGATTCGGTCTATTTTCAGTTAAAACAATCATATCTGTAATCAAGAAACAATCATAAAGTACACAATTTTGATGCGAAGTGTAATTCCCTTTCCTTTCATTTGAACTAATGGTTGTTGAACCACCACAGATACCACTTGAACCAAAATTACTTGCAAAGTATGGAAAAAGGTCTGAAAGATCTAATTTTGAATGATACTTCGTACGTATGCCAAGTTTGGTAGACGTTTTGCTATGGAATACCAAAAAATTAACATAACTTCAAGTCACTCATCATAGTGTTTAAAAATGATTAGTAATCCGGAACTCACGACCTTGACAAGAGAAGCTCCATAAAAGCAATTTTCCATTTCTTGGCAATTTTGGGGGAAAATAACACTGTCAATTAACTTTTTCCCATAGTACGAATCAAGGATAACAATACCAACAACTACAGCTATCAAAAAGAGCAGAGGAAGGAAATTATCTTTTCAATTCTTTGAATAAACTTTGGAATTTAAACTATGCAGTGAAAGTGCAACATTCAGTGAGTCTAAAACCTCGACTGAAACAGTTATCATGAAAGGAGTAAAAGTAAAATATTCATGTTTATTTCTCTATTTTTTTAAATTTTATTTTATGCAGTCCTTTTGTTTGATTTTTTGTACCTAATTAAAAATAATTTCTCGTCTCAAAAAAGCAAACAGTTTCTGTCAACTGGTAATGAGTATGCATGTTTAAACTTCAAACTTGGTTTATTAGAAAAAAACTTGACTGTTTTCGGCTTCCAAAGTTAACAATTTTCTTTTTTCTTCTGCAACTAGAACTTTTCAAACTTCGCAGTATTTCTAATTCCAAGTCCAAAAACTTCACTACAAAAAAAAAAAAAAAAACTATCATTAGAGGATTCCAGAGATACTGCAACTGAATTTTCTGCCGTACATTACCGAGGAGACCTACAGGTACATGCATAAAAACCTTGTAAGCGTGACCTTCTCTATAAGAGTGACCTTCCATACTAATGCGACACGCTTCAATAAACTTTATGGATATTAAAACCGGAATGTGCTGTAAATGAATGTTGCAGACTTTTTTTATGATTAATGCTTCATTCACAGAGATCAATTTCAAAAGGGACGGGAAGAGCTGACAAGTAGTTGAACTGTTTGACGACCTAAAAAGGGAAATTAGGAGTGGCTTTGGTTTTGTTACAGGGAAGAAGGGAGGTAACGGTGCATAAGAGGGAGAGAAGGAACGAATGAAAGGTGTGGTAGGAAGGTAGGGAGATGGCTAGTAAGATGCATCCATCGTCGACCTTGCTTGCGCATGAATTTGGCCGATTGAGATGAGAAAGGTCCTCCCGCTCCGTTCCCATCTAACCATTTGGTGTGTTGAACTGCTCTCCGGTGTCTACAGGTGCCGACTGGGCATGAGAATTTGACAACGACCCCTCCCTTCCCAATCAGCGACCATTATCTGTATCTGACAATTTTCGAGTCACTCAACCTCTATCCACTCCGATCGTCATCACAGATATATCACACAAATAACACAACTATTATCCGTAACTGCTGCTACTATTACTGCAACCGCTACTGTGTATTCCTTTCCTTAGCACTAGCACATGCTCTAATATTGGTGAAACATATGTCTCTTCCTTACGTGGATTCTCAAATTACTTCTCGATATTCTATTTCGGAAGAACAACTTATCCCACGACCCACCAAAGTCGCCTCGACACTGAAATTAATATGCAGTAATGTTGCAGCTTTACACCCGTGTAGACAGGGTGTAGAAGCATGGCCGTCTGTAACGTGCGCCAACATCTATTCCGATAATGATCACGGAGAAGGAAGCGGGACCAGTGACTACAACATAGAGGAAAAAGGCAGGAGAATGAACAGTAGTAGATATAATACAGCAATGGGAAGATGCTACGACAACGAAATTGATGACGTTCATGGTATTTGCGATGAAGACAACAGTGATAAAAGCTACCACGACGATGACAAAAGTGTAGATAACACGCAAGAATGGCGCAGAATCAGAATTTGTGAAAACGAACGACGACGACAACGACGAAAATTGACGAGATACAAGAAAAGACAATGGTTGGTGGAAAGTGATACAATTACTCAATTTACTGGAACTTTTGTCCTATTTGTTAGCATTATGCAAACTTCACTGGCTTGTCCTGAAATTATCACATCAATATGTCGTTGTGATGACTCGCAGAACGGTATAATCCTCCAATGCTCACATACTGATGGATCCCAAGTTGTTTACATGTTAAAAGCTAATCAAATCAACTTGGGTTTGATTCAACAGTTAGAAATGCAAGATTCTGGGTTGAAACATATTCCTGCTGGATTTTTTTCCGGATTATTCATCAAGAAACTGGACTTGTCGTATAACAGTATTGTAGATATCGATGAAAACAGCTTCCTGGGAATGAACGATGTTTTACAGGAACTTATGTTACATCATAACAATTTAACACAGTTACCATCTAAAGCATTAACACCACTATCAGCACTTTTACGGCTCAATTTGTCTAACAATTCAATTGGTGACATTGAAGCGGAGCATGCCTTTCCACCATTATCGAAGGTTCATCTTTAATTATTATACTTAATACAACGTATTACCTCTCTCACAAATCCCAAAGAAGGAAGCACCATGCTTATATATGAACGACACAGATAACGTATTCTACAGCTGAAATCCTGAAAGATAAGTACACCTTAACATGCATAATTCTTTTTCATTTTATCTTAAGTTCTTACGATTTAAAGTTGAAAGTTCTCCTAACAGTTACTCAACAGAAACCAAACGTATAATTATGGAAAAAAAGGTGACATTTTTGATACACGTCTGACTGGTGGATCAACCTATCATTGTGCTATACCATTACAACTATATCACTGTTATCGTCACAGCTATATGAGTTCCATTTGTGTTTTAGTCATCTACAATAATGATGATAATCGAAGTTGATAACTATAAGAAATGGACGAAGGGAGAGAATTAGAGATCTGTCCCTATCAAATTTCTATATTCTTTTAACACAAGAAAATCCATATCAAAATAGTCACAATATATGAAATATATTGAACATGTGAACTATACTAAAAAATATATTTTTTCAGTATATGAAAGAAAGAAAAAATGATTTGCAGCTATACGATATTAGCTTAGCGAACAATCGTATATGCCAGATACATAAGAATGCATTTGATGGTGTTAAACATAGCATACAGACGATTAACCTTGGCAGGAACTGTTTGAAAAAAGTGCCAGCGTCAGGTAAACTTCTCATGCTATATTTACTTTCTAACTAAACTAGCTTCAGTTTGTGCCTTATGCACCACAATCAAACTGAAAGTTATTAAACATACTAATTCTTCAAATCTCTTTGTCCACTCATTTCTTCATCAATATTCGCCTGTTTGCTATTTCACCAAAATTGCTAGAAATATGTGTTATACCAAGTGGAATTTATTTGTTTACTAAATTTAGTAATGAAAAGTTGGCTAAAATTTCCATCCAAATTTTAGACAACTGCAGAGAAGTTCCCGTTTTTTTATTTATAGCAGTTCGAGGATTCAAACAATTAATGGCACTGCATTTACACAACAACAACATCAGCGCTCTGGAAGCACTGTCATTTATGAACTTGCCACTAATTAATTTGCTGAATTTGGCATCAAACCAAATCTCAACCATTCATAATCGAGCATTCCTCAATGTACCCAACTTGCGATACCTCTACTTGACCCGAAATCGAATAACTAATGTCAGTAAACCATTAGTTCCTTTACTTTTTTGCCTTTCATTTTCAATCCTCTTTACTGTTTATAAATTTTGAAGCACACACAACAATTACAAAACACTACTTTTCCACCTTCCCTTTCTCTCTTCTCCCTCCTTAACACTCTTTAGAATGCATTTTCAATTAGTCTAGGCAGTAACGAATGAATTTAAAGTATTCCCAATATTATCTTTCATTGTTATCTAATATTAATTTTTTAGTTCAGCAAATATATCAAATGGAATAATTTAAAATTATTTTTGAAAACAGAAGATTGATTTAAATCTGGTTTCAGATCTTACCACACCTTTTCGGTTCATTCGAACAGCTCGAAATGCTTGACTTGACTGGAAACCACCTGACTGAACTACAGGAAAATTCATTTTCAAATTTGAAAAATTTACGACAACTATACCTAGGTGAAAATCATATCGAGAGAATAAAACCAGGTACTTTCATAAATAGCTCGGTGGTCATCCTGATTTTGAATTCAAACCGTCTCGAGAAACTTCACGAAGGAATGTTTGATGGATTAACTAAATTGCAACAATTAGCTCTTAAGGATAACCAGGTTTGTTTTCTACACTGAGAGAAAAATTATACTAGTTATTCTTCATAAAAAAAATTATAACAGTTACTGGTCATTAGTTGCTTATAGGTGTTACATTATCACAATTTAAGCCAGAATATTTCACTATGAAGTACACTGCTTCTCAGTCTTATTTGGTTTTAAACCATTGAGAAAAAAAAAATATATACATATATATACCGGTAAATACTCGATTTCAATCCATGTCAAGATCTTTTTTGAATTTCTGTTTTCAAAAAAAAAGAAAGAGATTCTGAACCCGTAATCACAAAATTCAAGGAACTGAAAACAAAAAACAGGTTGAACCCCTTTCTCGATCACCAAACGAACAGTTGATGATATTAAGTTGTCCATTACTTAAATATCCAGAGCTCATGTTTTCTCAGTTTTCAAAAATTTCTTTTTCTACATAATTACCTGATATCCAGAAAAAAATTTTTTTATACATTAAAACTGTCTTCAGAAAGAAGGGGACTTATAATTTGTTGAATGAACATCAGAATCCAAAAGGTTATAAAAAGTTTCTATACATCTCCATCGTTCAGAAATGTCTTTCCAAATAACAATAATAATAATGAGGCTAATGAATAGCACTTAGTCTAATAAAAAAAAAACCTGGTAAATAAGTATTTTCAGATCCAGTTCATCGATCAGAATAGTTTTTATTCCAATCAAGGTTTGGCAATGCTTGATTTAAGTAATAATAAACTGGTAGATATACCACCTTCAACATTTCTGGCTCAAATTAATCTATTTCTTATCGATCTAAGCGGTAATAGACTGGAGCGTACACCCTACGAAGCATTCAGCCGACAAGTGAAAATAGTGCTCTTACAGGGTTGGTACTTACAGTTGCTGGATTTAGTAGACAGTTTACATACTTTTAATTAAGTTGAAACCAGTTGATAAGAATTCACTGCAATATGGTGTACAGACTTTTGATCTGAAGTAAAATGAGACTAACAAGATTTAATTATAGAAAATCCTTTGGTTTGTTCGGAAGGAGTGCATATGCTACAACAAGGTGTAGGAATCTATATAGCAAGCAGTGAAGACGCTATCTGTGGACTACATAAGAATCCTAACCCAAATAGCACTGGTATTACTGATGCCACAAATACACCGCCGACTTCTACCTATTTTATGATGGATAATAGAAAAGATGGCAATTTTAAACATGAAGAGCTTTTGCTACCTAAATCTCCACCAGTCATTCGTCCAGTATCCAGCATCGAAAATGAAGTTCGTTTGTTTTATTTCAATTATTTCAAACTTTTCAAAATTCGTTGAAACTTTGAGTATACACAAAAGAGGAAGTAGCTATGGAACGATTTTCCTTAAATTTATTTGTAAAAGTCAAAATACACTTTATGATTTAAGGCAAACAAACCAGAAACTAGTGTTCGCGAACAAGAAAAGATCCGTATAAATGAAGTAATTCCAGTAAGACCTGTTAATGCATCTGTAAACATACAACCCAATTTACCTCTACAGTCATCAGAAATGTTCAGCACTGAGCAACTGATGAATGCTATGGAAAGTCGAGTAATCACAATTCCTGAATCTCGGAAATCCGGCACGAGAAGATATGAAGATAAGGTGTCGAATTACAAGGAAATGCGTACCAGAGACAGAAGCTATCAGCATCCGTTTGACACTAACACAGTACATCCCTTCCCGGTACCATTCTTAAAAAGCCCCACAAAACTGTCAGAAGCATATGCAGCTGTACCCGGAATAACAACAATTACAGACCTAACATCTGCAAATAACATAACATCCAGCGAACAAACACTACCACCCAGTATCCTTATTGCTAATCATGTACAGAAATTTGACCACACTACTCCAGCACAAAAGACTGACAGAGATCACACTGGGAAAAATTCTATGGAAAATATGAGGGAAGCGCAGGAAAGTGGAGAGATTTTGTTTGATCTGGATAATACAGAAAGGCAAGTTATTCTACACCGTAACCATTGAAGCTACACGTAGCTTAAGTATCTAAAATATAATCACGGAATAAAGTTGGTGAGTCAGACCTCGAAATTCAACTTTTCAACTCAATTATCTTAATGATTTTTAGGATTCTTAGAAAAATGCTAACTATATGCTAACAGCAGTCATCTATTGAAATGTATTCAGACCTGTGAAATTAATATAAAGCCCAAAGTTGATTGATAATTTCTCGTTCAGTAAATACTGCATCTTTTTTTCTTATCAGGTTGGAACGTGTAACAGCTCCATCAGTGATTATATTGATTTGTTTAAGTACAGTAGCCATTGTTATGGCTGCCGTGCTTATTGGTTTATGTATTGCGAAACATCGTCGACTGCAAACTTGCCATGGCTCGATGACAACTGACAGCGCCGCACGTACTAATGCTTACGTTGCTGCTCAGCTCGATATGATTTACGGAACAGTAAGACGGGATCGGTAGGATTCCAGCATCTCGAAGTTTATTTGTTCCGTAAATCACATTAAATTTTCTATGCGGAAAGTACTGTTTCCAGCGAATTCAAGACTCAACCTACAACTAAACGTAACACTTATGAATTTCAGAAATGCACCGATACTAAATCGATTTGACGATGGACAACCATGGATTTATGCTCCTGCTTCGTACGGAACTGCCGGTTACTACAAATAGAAGTTTGAGAGCCTAATCCAGGATTAATCATTTAGATCACAAGTACTTAAGTCCGGTGCTCAAATCATCCCTTTTTTCTGTCAACATTCCATGTATTTTTTTTTCTTTGTATTTTCATTGTTATCCAGCATATCTACACATCCTTTTTTCCAAGTTAAAAATTTTTCCGAGAAATCTTATAACCGAATTCGTTTTTGTAATTTTTCGATTCGAGATTTTTGCTTAGTTGCTTTAACTCTTCGTCTTTGATTCAATTTCAAAAAACACTTCACCTAAACTGCTGACGTATTACTAATTCTAATTTGTTACTGCAAGTCAAAGCATATCTAACAGATGGAACAAATATGAAGTTCCCTTTTATCCTTAGTTTGCAGATTCTCATCCAGACTACACAAAAAAAAATGTTCTCAGTGCTGCCAGTAAAGAAATTATCCCCAGTATTCAGTATCGTATATTCTTATTGGAAAATAAAGAAAAAAAATGATTTTTAAAGCCATTCTGATCGGAAAGAAAAATTATTACCTCATTATTCAATGGTAAAAGAAAATTATGAACAAAATGAAAGAAGTTAATAGTAACGATAAAATAAACTACAGGAAAAAATGATTTATTTTTTTTTAGTAAGCTTTTTATTCTTATTTTTAGTAATAAAATCCAACCTTTTGCTTCTCAGCGCTTCAAAAAATTATCTGTAATTTAAAGAAAAAAATTTTATGGTAACTGCAACACGGGAGAAGCGATGGGAACAAGAAATTTTAACGAGATAAAAATCATCTCCAGGTAATCGTCCTTTGTTTCAATCTTTAGCTCTGAAGCACTAAGTGCAAAAAATTATCCAAATTGATAATCAAAAATAATGGAAGAAGTTTACGGTATTGCTAATTAGGAAATAGCTTCTAGAAATCACAAAATTAATACATATGCTATAAAAAGTGCGAGGTGAACGTGGATGTAATGGGAAGGTACAAAGTATCAGACGACAGTCAGGAATCCGTTACTAAACACTACCTCACGATTGTGAAATTCGACCACTCATCCCAACATAGAAGAGATATAGGAATGGCAATATCAAAATATTCGAACAAAAGTGTAACAAGTGACTTATAAACACTAACCCTTCAGGATATGCTGAGACAATTTACATTATGTAAATTTATTCCTTGACATTAAAAGATGTATAATATTATTTTAAAAATGAATTCAGCTGGTTCCCATTGGATTTCACCTTAGCCTCATCCTATTTTTAAAATTCAAAGTTCTGAAACTGAATCCTCAATTAGGCTAATAAAACTTGAATCGACAAAACCCAATTACACATGGACATAATATAATTGAACAACAAATTCGTGTCTTTTTTGAAGCATCTGTGTTACTAATGCACTTCCTCCACAAAATGTTGTGCTATCAGATCGATAATTACTCTGTGAGTTTACTGTTAAATAAGGTTTTAAGTTGCAATGAACCAAGAAATCTCTTTCTGAGACGATGTGGAATGTTATATAGTCAGGAACCAACAAATAAAAGTAATATAGGAATATTTAAGGAATGTAAGCCAAAATAGATATGAATCATGTGAGATTCTTATGAAAAAAAAAGTCCACTCACTATAATACGATAAAAACTGTGTCACTCATCACCGATTAACATGATGCACATACAATTTAGAAGCTTGTTTTCCAGTTCAACTACGTACTGTGTATATAGAGTACTATTGTACAAAATTTTGTTTTACAAAATAGCACGGACAGATGGATCTGTGGCAAGAACAAGCAGGCATGGGTACTGACCTTGACCTAACAACATTTAGTAGATGGCTGATAATGCAGAACTATTTGAATGTATTGCACAAAAGATATAGAAATATGTGAAGCGAAAAGGACGGCGACCTTCCTGGTACCTGTTATTTCTTCTGCAAACTCCCGCCCCACATTGTCCTCTCAGCACCCATATCCTCAGTCATCTTACCGCTCACTGTCAGATGTAAATCGTTCTCATCTCAAGCAGAGTCTATTCGTCTACTAATAAACATCTTTTGAAGAAAACGTGGATGAAAACCCAAGTTCCATCGAATTAATCCACATACTGTACTGGATTCTAAATTTCCACGTCCTTTCACACAGATTCCTCACATCCTTAGAATAATCTTCATCTAACAAGCACTTAACCACCAAAATAATTTATTTTAAATTCTGATTTGAACTCTAAAAAAATGATGCATTACCGAATAATTTTACTTTTCTGTGTATTTGTCAGCTCTGCATTAGCATTTTGTCCAACATTTCTGAAAAATCAGACAACTTGTTCTTGCTTTGCTTATATTGATGGTGTCGTGATTCGATGTAGTGGCCAAAATGGACCAGCTATAGTGGAACAGCTCAAAAAAACACCAACTGAAATACGCGAACTAGCACTTGAAAAAGCTAACATTGTCGAGGTGAGGTTTTAAAAAATTAACCCATCCGAAATAAAAAGATGGAGTTTTAAAGTCATAAGTTTGCTTGAAGACTGGAAATAACTTAAGATTATACGATTTTGCGAACTACCTCAGTTGTCAATTTCAAATTTGATTAAATCATTTTTTTTTACTAAAATTCAAATTGTGCAACACAGATCGGACGAAATGCGTTCAGAAATCTGCGGATCAAGAAATTGATTCTCGACAATAATCGTATCCGTGCGCTGCATCCGCAAGCATTCCGTGGTCTGGAATCTGTCATGCTCGAGCTTTCAATTTCTAAAAATAAGCTCACTGCTATTCCAACCGATTCACTTGTCGGAATGCGCGCTCTACGTGTACTTAGTCTACGCTGCAACAATATTGGAGACATCGAAGCACCTGCTTTCCAGAATACGTCCAGCATGATCGATTTAAATCTTGAATGTAATCAGGTAAAACTTATGAAATTTAGGTCATTTCTTTTTAAATGGATCTTATAAAGCTGATGACACTCAAAACACAATCCCAACATTTTTTACTTTCGAACTAAACAAATAGATTAATAAACAAGAAGCACAACTTTCTAAAAGAAATTCACTCAGATCTGCAACATCGAAGGATCGGTATTCAATGACGTGAAAGACACTCTGCAAAACCTAATCCTTGATAATAACTGCTTGTCAGCGGTACCTTCCGAAGCGCTTCGAGGTTTGGATAACCTTATCGGTTTACACATGAAATACAATGAGGTAAGCAACTAAAAGATAATACTATATAAATAACTCTTCCCAAAGACTTCTTCCAGTTCTCTCCAGAAATGTTCAAAGATTGACAAGAACTTTAACTGATTTTAGGCTTTAGGTAAAGCAATGTACGATGCAACTGAGATAATAAACAGTTTGAATATTGCGAAGTGCTTCTTTGGTATTTAAAACTTTACATTCAGATTAAACAACTGAAAAACATGCAGTTAACTAATCTAAGCAGTCTAACAATTCTCTCACTCACTGGAAATAAAATTTCTACAATTGAAAGTGATTTTATGCCACAAGCCGAGAATCTTCGCTATCTTTATTTGGGTAATAACAATTTAGAAACCATCGAACGGGGAGTAATGCATCAGTTCAAACAAGTCCAGGTAAAACCTTAATTTTTGCAAAATTTAACTCAAAGATCACTCCAGTTCTAAAACTACTAAGAAAATTGGTACTTGTTAAAACAAGAACTTATTGTTTCCTATGTGAAAAAGCTACAAAAATACTGCCTATGAAAAAGCAAAAACCTGGACAAATTAAAATGTTAAATTGTTCGCTGATTGATTCCTGCTTCAGGTCATCGATATGAGCTATAACTATTTCAATAAAATAACGGGCGACATGTTCTCTGGTCTCGAACATTTACAACATCTCAATCTTGAAGGAAATCAAATAAAGGTTACTAATGAAATCACATCTTTTATCTGTTACTTAATAAAAGGAAAAATTATTAACCGAACCTCTTAGATACAGAAATTTGAAGTTAGTGTGGTAAGACAATTTCATTATCTTAATTTGATGACATCAAGAAGGAAGAAAAAATATTCCAGGATATAGCACCAGGAGCATTTGCAACAACACCATTACTTCTACTGTGGTTACGAAACAACTGTTTGGGATCTATATCACCAAATCTTTTTCAAGGTACACCTTTTCTGCGACAAGTATCCCTTGCTAACAACAACATCAGGACAATCGAGGTAATACACACAATTTTAGTATCATTTAGATTACTTTTTATAGCTTATTAATCATCTCGTCTTTATAGTTATGATCTTTACATTGCCGAGAACTCCTACATTTTTAAAAACTGCTGAAAGAGAATCAATTATGTTGCAGCCCTTAAGTTTCGCACACTTAGCTAATTTGCATACCTTGGACTTGTCGCACAATAAAATACACGTTATCGAACCAAGTGCCATTATTGGTTCTGATTATCTGATGGTTCGACTACAAGGTTTGTTTCATCAACAGTCTTAAAGAGCCGTACAAATAATGGATTAATAAGTGGTTAGAAAACCAATCACTGAACCGAAAAATCTATGGTTTATTTCATACCAAAGATACTGTATCCGTCGGAAAGTATATTCCAAAGGTTGAGAGGTGAAGATTTAAACAGTAAGTAGTACGTAATACTCAATATTCTCGTTTTTATTTTATTCAGAAAATCCGATGGTTTGTCTACAAGATGGCTTTCACGTTATGAATGGAAAAGAGGCAATAAATCTTACAACGGAGCCCAATTTAATCTGTCAAACAAATTACACGAATAATCTGGAGGATATATGTCCCAAAAACAGCAATGTGCCACAACCACCATCATGTTGCTTAAAATCGACATCAGGTATTTTTTTTTTAATTAACAAAATTATAAAATATATCACCTGTTCCATAATCGAAGTGTTTCTGGGAAACATGAAAATCTCCCTACCAAAAAATTCCCGAAACATCCAGAAAATTTTCGACTCAGTTTCAGAAACTGACAAAACATTTTCAACGTTACCTTTGGAAATAAGAACAACTACAATATCAGCAACTGCATCAACTCACGAAACTCTAAATATTCACCTGAATAATGCTCGCAGCAAGAAATTCAACACTGAGAGGTTTTTGCGTCTTTCACAACGACCTCCCGGATATCGAACATCACCTTTTCTACGATATCGTTTACCAGCACATTCGAAACTTTCAGACACTTCTATACTTGGTAAAAGTTCCAACAGCAAAGCAATCCAAGTGAGTCTTATAATTAATAAATCTAAGAAAAATCACTAACAGAATGAATATGGAAATTATTGGAGTCAAGAATTTGGAAGAAAGCTGAGTGAAATGAATTTTAAAGCAAACATGGAATTTAAAGCAACAAAAACTATGCAATTCTTCGAATAGAAATTATAAATATCCTGATTAGGCTGAACGATCTTCGCGATTAGACAAACATTTGGAGAAAATTCGAGCTCAATTACCACCTTATATACGTATCGAATCGAAGGATAAAGAGGAATTCGTGGAATTTGTGTCAGACAGTCATGTGGATTCAGTCCAAACACAGGATAATAAACAACAGTAATTTCCGGATTTTCTATGTACGACCATAAAACCTCAAGAAACGGAACGAATCAAAAAGGTGCTAATAAATTGTCATCATAGACCAAACCCATAAATTTATTCATTTTTGTACTTCAAGTTGCTATTATACTTCAAAAATAATAAAATACCGTAATATTTAGACTGTGGCATTATCAAATGTCCCGTGTAATCAAAAGTGAAACCTTAATAAGAAAAATTGGACTGAAATTTAAATAAGGCATTAAAGATAACCATAATTAAAGAAAACTACATACATGCATTTTGCAAAAAATCCCACAAAAATTCTGTGAAAAAAAAACTTGCCATCTGAAGATGTCGCTGGTGATTGCAGCACTGTTTCCTTAAGATCGTAGGGAGTTGGAACTGGCTGAATTGGCAGTATAATATTAAGTTCAGCCTGGAACTGGTTGAGTTTACTCAAAAACATATTAACTCTCTTTAGAAATATGAGTGTAGACTGAAAAACTAGAAGACCATTACGTCAGTATAATTAATAAAAATGGATATACCTCATCTAAGAAGCAAATCATTTCAATTGCCGGACCATTTCCATTGCTACGGTTAGCAGAGAAAAATTTCTGGTCATTAACAAGTTGATCCACAAAAGTTGATATACAAGAAATTAGACGCATGATTTGAAGAAACTGGAAATGATCAACCGCAATTCGAATCTTCGACATCGGTTGCAGTGCCATACTTACCTAAAAAGCAAAAGTACCACTTCTTTCTATCGCCGAAAATTTTTCTTCTTGTAGTTTTAAACATCCAACATGAAGTTTACGAAAAAGGAATAAAAATATTTAAACCCGAAAGTTTTCAGAAACATGTAACCACAAAAAAAAAAAGCAATCAAAATGAATTCCAAATATCCAACCTTCACTGGTTTAACACTAAGAAGCGCATGAAATGCAACATCACCAAGCAAAGGTGTATTCGATATTTCTTCCGCAAAATCTGTGTTTATCCGAACCGGTGATGTATTTATCCAAATCCGCTCCGCTAAAATTGTTTGAAGCAGTAAATCAAGAAATTAAATCATGTTCCAAACTATATAAACAAATGATTAATTCCTTATCGTTTAGATCCAACCAATCGGATAACTGGTCTCCAAGGGACAACTTAAATAGTGGGAACCACAAAAATATACATTGGCGGAGTTTCTGAAGTCAGAAAGTTGTTGCTTTGCACTGGGGTTTTTAAAGTGATAAATCGCGAAGATAACAAATAGTACACGTATAGTACAAAATAATAAATAGTTGTTACCTTCATCAACATTCTCACACGAATTTTGATTCAGCTGTAAGACGAATTCCTTCAATTTCTCAGTGCTAACCAGAAGGCCAACATGGTCGATAAAATCGATTGTATTTGATGAAATCGACTTGAAAAACGAATTTGACTCGTCACCGGAAACTGTTTCGTAATTAGTAGCCAGCAAAGTGCTCATGCTTATCACAATCCTACGTGCGAAACGCGTATCCGATACAAACGAGTCTTTTAACGGTATTATTATCTGGAATTTTGCCCGATTTGAAAACTCTTTACTTCACTTTCACATTCTACTGGATAAATAAATGATCGAAAATAGAAAAACGAATTTGTTAAAGACAAAATTTCTGGTTGTGTTTTACAGCAAAGCACTTATCAAAAACCGTCTTCTTTTCGCTTTCAACTTCAACAGACCAAAAGTCAAAAAAAAAAAGACCGATAAAGTCATTATTTTTGATGAAATGATCGATTCATTTTCTTTGTATATACCTTGGGCATAAATAGATTGATGCGCAGATAGGTTTTGGGTATCTTTGAGGCTTCAGGCATTGCGCTAGAGATTTGCTGAAAAATATAATTTTGCTTGAATAAACCATACTTTGAAAATCAGTGTAACTTAAAAAGATAGGAGATAATTCGTAAACTTACCAAAGCATATTTAATGTCATCGATTATGAATAAGAGCCATCGAATCGTTCTTTGATCGACTACGAAAAAAAATGGACCAAGTAAAAGATGTGTGATGTTTGAGGGCACTGAAAATCGATTGATCAAAACAGCATCTAATTGAATAGTAATTCCTTAAACATTTCAATTAAAATGAATAAAAGCTATTGCCTGGGAAATTTTCACATGTTGGGTGATAAAAAGAGGTAAACTCGAGATGGAAAACAGGATAATCGCCTCGTGCTGTGATGTTCAATTTACGATCCGACATGAACAGATTAAACAATGCTTCTTTTTTGGAATTCATATCCGTCACACATTGGACAATAACATCATATATTCGTATCACACAATTCTGAGACATTAACTCTGGCCACAAATCAACTATTCGAGATTGTGCACTAGCATCTGCAAAGGAAAATGAAAATGTAAAAAAGCAAGTGGAAATCAAAATTTGAAACATGAGTGAGCCAAATGACTATAATCAAAAAAAAGTGAACAACCCAAACCCAATTCAGTGCAAAGCTTTCGCAGATGGAACTGTAATATTTTATGGACCCAGGTAGCACAATGATTTGCGTTATCATATCGAATCCAATCACTACGATCAGATATAGCGTTGTTAGCTGGATAAAAATCAACGGACAGGCGCAGTAAGGTTACCTGTAGTGCACCACAAATAATATCCCAATCTTCAGGATAACCTGGAAACTTGATTCAGTTCACAAAATTAATAAAAAAACCAAAGCTAAAAGACAGGTGGATTTAAGCGAAAGTTGAAGTCCAAAATCAAACAAGAATGTAAAAAAAAGCAAAATTTAAATCTGTGTCGAAACTTTGCACCACTTGGATTTTAGAAGTTACTGAACAACGCGGAATAATAATATACATAAGTTTCGAATGAAAAAAAAATTTCATGTATGTATATATATATATATATATATATATAAACTAAAACGGAAAAAAGCAATACCGTCAGAGGTTTGATTATCATCACAGAGATGAAGATCAATTTTGCCAACATAAACATGGTACGACGTTCGATCAAAATCGAAATTGCGAAATATGGCTGAAACCGGAATCGAAGGTGGCGATTTGACCACTGGCGGTTTTATTTCGATACACTTTAAGAATAAATGAATAATATTGCAAAACTGAAGGAATAGCAAAAGAACTACGATGCACAGCATGAATTTTGCCTTTGACAATGACATAAAAAACAAAAAAAAAGAAAACTATACAAATATTCAACCTCTGTGTGGTATAACGTTGGTACTTTCTTGGAAGCTGCTTTGACTATATTCATGATGTGATCGTAAAATGTGATAGCAGACCGTATTTGTGGTAAAGTAGCAATCCATAAAATATCGTCTAATATTACCTGTATACGACCACCGAGAACGCTACCATCTAAAAAGAACTTTCAATTTTTCTATTAACTCAATAATGCAACTTACTGCAATGCAACCAAGGAGTGAGACGTAATACACCACCACATATGTTGTTTTAATGCCTGTTAGATGTAAATTTCAGTAAATTCATACCAGCAGTGGACTTCTTCACACTGATTCTACTCTTTCCATTGCTAGTAATCAATCTTAATGGAGCATTTATAGCATTACACGATGAATTAGCTTGAGCAGATGCTTCGATACGTAATAATTGCCATGTAACCTGAGAAACGATCGTTTTATGAAACTAGTAAAACAAAAAAAAACATTGTACTGAACTAACAGCTACAGTAAACTGAAGACATTTAAACTAATGGTAAATTGGCAAGGCTTTATGGTCCTCATAAGTCGTAAAATGGAAGATTATTAAACAATATTACGAAATGTTGCGAAAAACAGACCATTTTAAACATAAGTAATTTGCTAGTATTCGTATCTACAAGTCGAGTATATCGCAAATCATTGACTGTTTGCCAGGTCGGGCTCTTACTTTCAACCGCCAATCTCGACAGCTGAAAAGATTTCATGAATAAATCTCCAGTATCACTAAAAAAACCCTGGCAATAAAATCATTAAGAGGATAAATATAGCATTCAGAAACATACCGTTAGAGAACCACGAAAAACACCAGAATCGAAATCAATTTCCACTGAATTAACATAAAGTGACATCAATTCCGCAACTCGATTAGCAAATCCGTATGTTGAGTCTCCAAAAGCACTGAAATAATATTTTTAATCTTTAATAATTATTCATAGTATTTTATTTCAAAATTAAGTATGCAAATCTTGGCGGTGAAGAAATATACCTCAGAGAATTTGAGTCACAACCAATAACTTCTTCTGAACTAAGTTCGACCTCTACCCGTACTTCATCAATAAACTGAAAAACAGAGACTACAGATCTTCTCAGCAGAATGAAAGACGAAATGCCTCAAAGTAATGTTTTCGGAATGGAAAGATTTTAGTTTGCATTCAGTTGTTTTGTCTCCAATATGGTCAGATTAATCGAATTAACACCCAATGTTTAAAAGAATTATGATTTGATGACAGTCGTTATATCTTCATGTTCATGTTATATTTTCTATTAGCCCTTATAATGCTGTTGAAACTAAAATCGCGAGGTTTGCACTTACAACGGTTTCGTTTATTAATTTCCCAAAATTAAGTTAAGTGAGATAGCTGAAAAGAAAAAAGTTTTTTCAGCTAAAAATATCCGCAGTGATAAATTTTTTTTTGTCCAGTTCTACTTTTCAAATGCAGAACGAAAAGTTACTAGTTTAACTGGTTGTGACTTCAACTTCGTCCACGGAACTTTAACAGCTATTCTATTGCAAACTGCTCGCTTAACTCGTAACCACGTTGGTAATTCAAGTACCTGAAAAAAGATATATACGTAAATATAAATATACAATATTTTGTTGAAGATGGATTTTATATTATGAAACGAACTGCTATAAAAACGTGAATTTTTACGTGAAACCATAGATGCGAAGCTGAAAGTGAGCGTTTACGGTTGACAAAGGTGTAACGGATAATCCTACTGGATAAGTATCTACCTGTCATATTTGTCATATAATTTTGAGTTATACTTAGTATTCCTAGATTTATTCAACAAACAAACACTAGAAAAAAGAAGTTATTTTTGCATTTCCGGTGTAATTCGGGGAAAATATTTTAGAAAAAATACATGAAGCAAATACAAACAAATACCCTCTCTTTAAAAAAAAAAGAAACTAACTTCACTTAGGACAATTTCGTTTAATTCGATGTTCTTTAGTTCTCCTTTACCACTCAAAATCTGCACGCTGATTTGATCAGCTGTAATATTCCGAACAAATCTGAAATTTGATTGAAAGTAACACATCATTCCGTGCAACACATTTCTTTCAAAACGCATATTCAGGGAAAGCTTACGAATTGAGAAAAGTTTACAAAACAGTAGAAAAAGCTTATGAAAAAAAAAAAACATATTCAGACATTACTTTGAAAGATGCTTGATAATCTGATTCTTGATAATACTTGTCATTGCTAATTTACAGATCTTTTCCACATCTATTCCCTCAGTAGTCGCGACTGTTAGCTGCAAAAAAAAAAAAGAGAAAGTTTCTAACATATGAGAGTTTATGTTTTCTGACCAAAAAAAGCACCTATATCACCAATTAATTCTACAAATCTTTCCAACAGATCATTCAAAATGTTGTTTAGCCTGAATCAGTTGGTAGTAAGAATAGCAATGCAGTTTTGATTTTTTGATTTTCATTTAGAAAAGGAAAAGAAAAACCAACTAGTTCCTGATAACATCTCTAAACTACAGCTAGTATTTGTGTATGTTAGGATGTGGGGAAATTACTTCGGTCGCTTTAGAAGCACCATTTTCTCTATTTTTAGGGGTACAGTATAAATGAAAGCTCTACACTTAATAAAGATAAATGCTTTTATTAGGCATCACGGAACGGAACTCCCAACCCACCATTCGCCAAGTAGCAATATCATTAGATCTTCACTCTAATCTTGTAAAAATTCAAAAAGGAAAAGCAATATCTTTGCTAGATACACAATCAAAGTATTACGAATCACTGCTTAACCCTATAATCAACTGTGACAGATGTCAATACTGGCTAGTCAAAATCTTGGCCAAATAAAACCAGATTCAGTCTACAAACCTGTACTAGTGCTTACAAATATTGTACGGGAAAGATAAACGTCATCTGAGGTGCTAAGCAGTGATAAACATACCGAACATAGTATCCACTCTGAATCTGTGGTATTAAAGACAAATGAAATCCAATAAAACTGAAGTATAGCTCGTACAAACTACAAGTACAAATCGTGCACAAGAATCAGCGAGGGTTAAATGATAAATAATTTGTCACAGAGATGTCATAGACGATGTCGAGAACTCGCTTCGATGTACTTTAAGACTTGAAACCTCACAGATCTACTACTTATTACCATTAGATTACAAACGATAACAATAAATCAGCCACCACGTGATGAAAGAGATATTTCACTTTTCGTCAGCTGTTGGCTTGGTGTCTCCAAGCCCGCGACAAGGGAATTCGATGTGTACCGAGGAATATCTGTCCGAGAGGGGATGATGCAGGGTTTGTTGTAGACATATTATGATAACTAGGCAGGGCTTGTAATCCTTTCTATCACTGGTCTTTCTTATCATTCGTCACTACTTATTGCACTACTGCAGTGGATAGAGTATATACAAAAATATGACGGCATTAAATTTCAAAAGATATACGAAAAAATATAGTGAAAATATTGGAGCAGTCAGTATAATGTATTAACAAAGAAACTACTCAGGAATAATGAAAAAGATAATGAAAAGTAAGCTGCTTAAAGCTGTAACATTTTCAAATGCCTTCAAAGGTAGCAAACATTCTGTTTCTTAAGTTAATGGATTACAGTCTCTTGAAAGAATCAACCTGTCATAGGTTTGTTGAGTTTCAACTTTTGGAATTGGTTGAAATGTACCTTAACTTCTTTCTTCAATCTTTACTATTCACAGTTTTTTTGAGATAATCCTTGAAATTTATGAAATCCTACTAAAAAATGGACTTTTCTGATTGGTACTAAAGAATGCGGCTGATACCAAGTGGGAAGGAGCGAATGAAATGAATGAAACTTTTTTCTTTTTAAAATAGCTGTGTTTATTACAGTGAAGTCATTTTTAATAACACCAGAACTACTGGTAGGTTGTTCCTAGCATATTGCATCCAAAAGTGGATTACTTCTTCGACAGAATTGCTGTGCTCTTTGAATATTTCGTTGTGCTCCGCAGTCTGACAGTATCCATTCTAGTTTAAAAAAGCTAAATTTTCCTGGAGAAGTAACTGTCTAGCAAAACGTTCGAGATTCCAAGAAATTTCTCAGTACTTGAAGATAGTTTGCAAATCGCACAGCGATATTTATGTTTGTCATTTAAATTTACATTTAACTTTGTATTCTGTTGTAATTTTTACAACAGAAAATTTCGAACAGTGGTGGATAGCCAATAATGTTAACATCTTCAATAAAATACCGAAAATGTACTTATGCCGCTTACTGTCCTTTGCAGGTTAGCCCAACTTCTTTTTAATGGATCAATTAAATTTTCCCAAGAAAATGCAAATATTTAACACCTGAATTTTCACGCTTATTTACTTCCCATGTATCACAAAATAAAGATGAACCGATTTCCCTGTTTGCTTTTATTGTTTTACATGTTCAATTATCAGACAAAAAAAAATGCAGATACTAATATGATGTAGCTTTTCTCCTCTTATCACTATAAATAGCATATTTTTTTCTCTACGCTAGTATCACTGCAAATTGAAACATGAAATATAAGCTGTAAACCGATCCTCTTGATTCCATCAATTATGTCATTGACATATATTTTTTTTAATCGCCTAAACAATAGTCAATGTTTGGTATCTCATGCAGCTCAGAAAAAAAAAGCAATAAATGTTTTTTCGATTTTTCCGATTATAAATTTTTTTTCGACAAGAAAAATATGGAATTTGAAAAAGTCGGTTTATCTGTTACCCATAATTTAATCTATTCAGGGTCCACAACTGTCTACTGAGAATGAAATGAGTAAAAATCCTGATGTGCGATATATTTCTGATGTGTAAGTTGTGACACTGAATTCAAATTTAAAATTGCATCGAAACTAAAGAGTTAGTATTCAGATATGTGGAAATGACGTTTATGCACGTTAATGTGAAAATTTCTATTTTCTTGAAACGGTTAATTTGTAGGGATGAACGATTAGGTGTAGCTGTAAGATTATATGCGATAGTGGAAAGTTCTATGCAGAAAGTTAAAGCAGAAATGCTGGTCGAGCACATTCGTGCCCAAATTTTACCTTTTGATCGGTCATTTGGCGAGCACCCTATTAACAATGTTGGAAATGATGCTCAGGTCCTTAACCTGCTAAAAATTGTTTGAATCTGTTTAAGTTTCCATCATATTCTCTGTTCAATCGTTTATAACGATAATTATTCAGTAGGTTGTATATTCTTTACCACTAAACTTGAAAAAATTCTCTAATTGGTTGAGAAAAAATATACTTTTTCGAATAGTTTTTTCTTTTTTTTTTGTTGTTCATCTTACAATCGTAGTACTTTGCAATATTGAGATTGAGCTATACTTCCAAGATCACCATCACCTTATCAGTGTATATGGTCACAAATGATACGAACAATGTGCTTATTTCATATGTCTATCATAATGAACATTATCTGTGAACATTTTTGTCTATTCTACCATGAATTCATGGGAAAACAATTCTTACATGGATAATTCAGCTGGCCAGCCTTCTCGGTACAATACTAAGCTCAATTGAACGATTGTCTTTTCAAGTGTGCAGAAAGCAAAAAGAGGAGACGCCGAATATTGCCATTATTATAATACGCGGGCGTCTTATTCTTTGTGGCATTTTGGGAGATATAGTGTAAGCAATTACATATATTACGGCAGGAAGTGATAATGGCAGATTTTTACTTGAATTAGACATTGCTAATTCAAGACATAACAAAAATAACAAAAATTTTAACAACAGTATTGAATTCATGCAGCATGTAAGCGATTCCTATTTGCAGGGCATAAAATTTACAGAAGAGAGAAAATTTTTTAGCAACTTTATAAGTGATGTTATTGACGCCGATACTGTCCACTTTCTGTTTTGTGCATTTCTCTCAAAAGTTGATTAAATTCCTTTAGCTTTGCCTTGCTACGAAAAAATTCTGATTCCTACGCGAGTAGAGTTGGCTCTCAACAGTACACGCTTTTCAGTAATTGCAATGTACCACAAACACTGGTATTGCCTACTTCTATTATTTAAATTTTGCTTAAAATGAAGGGTGGAAAGAAAAGTCTCATATTTTTTGTAAATGAGAGTAATTCGGTCAATAGCTGTCTTGATAACTTATAACAAACACTATCATTGTGACAAATATCGAAAGCGATCACAAAAGCCCGGAAGTTATATTACAGAAAGGGAGCAATTTTGCAGCAACGGACAACACTCTCGTAAAATTATACGTACATGAGGTAAATCTTTTCTTTCAATGTTTGCCATAGATGTCATGAATATTTTTATTTCATGTCTTCCATTTCTTATTCTTACAAAAAAGATAGCAATATTCTTTATTATTTTATTATCAATATTATGTATAGTATAGATAGTAGAAACAAAATCAAATCGTTATTTTTACTTAATATCAAAACTCACAGTATAATGAAATCATAGATGCAACCATCAGATTTGCGATTTTTTGTATTTACAAGGGAATCAATTCGAGTGCTATTAAAATCAGTTCCGTCGTTAACATTATTCACGAAAAGCTCTGGTTAGCATAATGAATTTCACAGAATTAGAATCGATTTTTGTTGATGTCGATTTCGCATCTGTAAAAAGATTCCTTAATATTGAGACATTTGAACTTTGCAGACGATATAATATGGTCATTACATTTATGGCAGACGGAGATGTACTCAAAGAATCCGTACAAGGTACCTGCAGCTGGCTTTCTACTTGTTGATAATTTATCAAAGATGATTGCTGATAGCGATGTATGTTTGGAACAGAACTTTGCTGAAAATTTGTTGAAAAAGATCAAAGAGAAACAGTCCCAAGAGAAACAAACAAGAAGAGAACAGAGGTGGAAAATGCTGGAAAGTAAACTGGCTGCTGAAATGAATATTTCCGAGAAATCAGAGGACTCAACAAATCAACGTACCGTGTACTTGCAAACGAAGTTAAAACAGATCCAAGCAACGTACACCAGAATAAAGGAGCTTGTCAATAAATTACTTCATGAAGAAAGGAATGAAATGTTGGCTTATATAAAGCGTAAAGAAGAGGTTTTGAATTTAGAAAAAGAATGTGAACAACAAAAGGCATTACAAGAAAAAGTACTGAGTTTACAAGAGCGACAAAGGAAACAACTGGCTGATTTGCGGGGGTTTTTGCGCAAATTCCTGAAATATCAAGATATTGTACGGTGTGAACTGCTAATAAACGTTGAAAAACTAGAACAACGGTTAGAAACGATGAAATTTGAAAACAGTGAAATTCATTTGCGAAATATATGCCGTTATCATCAACGAATGCTACGTGTAACATTGTTCCAGAACAAAATTGAACAGAATTTGGAAAGTTTAGAAAAGCAAATGCAAGAAACAACTAGAAATAGTTGTAGAATGCAGCGGAAGTTAGAAGCACTCAGATCACAGGTAATAACCATTTCAATTTTCACCTGTATTGTTCCTGTACTGTACCATTCTTCAATCTTTCGTTCTACTTCACTTAGAGTCTTCAAAAATTTATACCTTTCACACATAAAATAATTTGCATAACTTTGTACAAGCGAAAAAGAGAATCGAAGATTTTTACAGGTTCAACAGAAAAAACAATTGGTTAAACCAGTACAGGAGACTAGACCGATATCGGGACAAACTTATTGGAGAGGTGGTGGCGCACAACGAAATTTTCACGCAGCAGCAAATAGGCAATTCCCTTATAGTGACGAGTTTCAACGACACCATTGGCGGCGACGATCAAATAGCGAAGTATTGTGGAAAAATAAAAGAAACCATTAACCAATCTGCTAATCACAGATTTCTATCACTTTCTAAATTTTATTCATCAGTTGCACTTAATAAACAAATTCTGGTTGTATTACATTTTGAATCAAATAGTAACTAATAAAGGAGTAACGCGATTCACTGGAAATTAAAGAAAAGTGAGCATGATTTTTGGTGAGCACGATGCATGAAACAGTACTGTACCGCTAAAAATCACACATCACTGATAGCAAAGTAAAATTACTCTTCATTGATTGAAACGCACAGTTGATTTGTGATATTACTAATGAGGTGACTTCACGTCATCAGAACACTTCATTTAAGAAAAAGAAATTATACTGGCGAAGTGAATCTTTCAAATGGTCTTGTTAATGTTTTAGACAAAAGACTAATAACTACTTAAGAGCTGCTCATTTATATTATATGTTCGTTCTGGAAATATGGGTAGTTAGCATTTTGCTGCTATTTATTGTTTGTTAATTATAAAAAATCTTCCGGAAGCAGATAGTCAGGAAAAGATTGTTCCAATGACTCATTGACACTTTGCATATTTCGACACAGCATAATGCAATGTAAAATGAAGTTACACAACATTACAAAAAAAGATTTCTGATATGTCTGATATTGCCTTTCATATACTGCTTCTTTTTAACATGAAAATGATCTGTCGTAATTTCAATTTAATTAAGTTAAAGAACTTTTAGTTTTAAATGACTGACGACTTTTTTATCCTTTATTTCATGTAGAAATCATCGTGGATCTATGATCAAATTATTTTTTTCACTTGCTCAAGTTATTGTCCCAGGCTTCTAATCACTGTTTACATATTTTTATTGCTATCACTTACTATTCATAAGTTATTGTTCAGAGAATTTTTGTCGGTTATTCATCAAAACTACTTAAGGTTTGTTTATTTATGTATAAAATCAATACAATGGAAGTTATTGCAGTAACAGCAATACGTACTTTGCCTAGGTCCATTCTATGGCCTTACAAATGCAAGATACGATGCAGCGTATCTAAGCTTCTCCAGAAATTTATGTTTTTCTAATTTCATATCGTTATCATACTTAGATCAAATCGTACATATTTAAATTTTCGATGGGAAATCTATTCTTGGTAGATACGAAACCTATTTAATTTATGTAATTAAACTTTTGAGAAAAAATTTGTGATTCAACAGTTTGACTTTTCCAGATAGAGTGCAATGTCATCCTGCTATGTACAGATTGCAGTGTAGAAAGAATATTCATTTTCAAGTGACAATTTGACTTTCGTTACACTTGAAATTGGTAAAGCAAAGATTCTCAACACTGTTAATATTTCTTATTTTTAAAGATTTATTTTTTTCTTATAAACAGTTGATTCCAATTAATAAAAATGTCTTCGGTACAACCAGTTTTCAAAAAACGTCCGTTTGCCAGCAGTTGCACCTTGAAAGTAAATACTGTGTAAATTGAAAGTATAAATTATGAAAGTATAAATTTTCAATTGTATATATGTGTGCAAGTTTACAAAAAATTATGAAATTTGTTCGCTAGATAGGTCGCTTTTAGTGTGAAATTCATCATAGCTCTGTATCTATTGAAATATAACAGTAAGCCAACCAGGCTTAGACTTTGCACCTTTTCCTAAAGGGTTAAAATCTAACAATTTAAATTATCCGCGGTCAAGTTATTGATTAAGCCATATTACGCAGTTTATCATTTAAATGAAATATAATGTATTTTTCACTGGAATTATCAATATCGGAAAAATAATAGTGATTTTCTTCATATTTTCCCGCTATTGTTAATTTGTTAGGGCAGTCTTGTTTATGGTACTTCATTCGCAATACTTTAGATGTTAATTGAAATAGTAGACCTAAGTAGAAGATTTTTTAGGTATTAGGGATACTGGGGACACGTTATAAATAATCAACGGACGAGTAAAAGAGAAATACGCTCGGGCAAAAAATTTTTAAGATGCCAAATGTTGGCTTGTGATCATTGGTTCCAACTTGCTTTGCTGTGGTTTTTTTGGAAAATTTGTGTAAGTTTATATAAATTCGAAGACAAGATGTAAAGGAAAATAAACCTGATTATGTCAACTGTTCCAACCATCCTATAGTCTTAAGAGCCTTGAACAGCATGACTAGTCGTTTTCCTAGATTTGGGTTTATTAAACAAACTTGCGTATCATAATCCATAAAACCATTATGCGATTCTTTTCAATAACATTGAAGTTCATGTATGTGAATTTTCATTTATGTTCCAGAAATTATTCTTAAAACTAAACAAGAATTTTCTATTTAAATTACAAAAGACGATTGCAAAATTTCGATCGCACAAGAAGCATCCGTATGATATAAGAACTGTTTTGTGATATGATATTATCTTTGATATACTGCTCCAATTTTTTAAGATTGATATCTATCAAAATAAGATTTGATATCTACAAAAAGGTTATTATTAGATGACACCGAAGACTTCTAACAATACTCTAAACGAAATACAAAAAATTGGTTTATGTTTTTTTTCATTTTAATAAGTGTAAAAGGTTTATTGCGCAAAATTATGCAGCGTGAGATTGGCGGCAATTAATCTAAATTGCAAAAGTAAGATGAAAAATCTGTTTCGAGATTTTATTCGAGATAATTTATTTTGGCTTAGTTTATGTATAACAATAAACTAGTGTCATCAGATGGTTGTGAAATTAGAAATGTTTGTGACATGCTGCGAGGTGAGTATGCCATCAGACCTGAATATAGTAGTTATCGACATTAATGCATGAATGAACGTGCAGATGATCCTGAAGATTTGAAATAGAAATCTCATGGCTTTAAAACTTTCCTTGTCATCTTAAGTTGTCAGGTCTCTCCACTCCAGCTGTCGTTGGAAAGCGAGGAGAAGCTGTAAATGAATCATCTCTTTGTTCATAAATTAACCTCGCTTTACACACATTATACTGTATGAGATATGTGAGAATTAAATGCATGTAATAGATATTGTAACAAAGAAATATCTATCCTTAAACAAATTTCCTTTATTCCCAAATTCACATTTATCCAACACCATCTCTTGATTACAATTAATCATTGCTTTACAATCGTCCATTTATAGTGTGGTTGGGGTTTCAGCTCTCTTGTAATGTTTAGCGTTTTATAAGTATGTTGCATCCATGCGATATGTATAATGCGCTATTATGTTGATTTGTTTTTATGTTAAATAAAGGTTTAATTACCCAAGTTTGAGGTGTCTACAATCAAAGAAACAGAAAGGACAGTAAAATTTTGTCACAGTTATAGAAAATCGACGATACCAGGCATGACAATCTTTTTCCATTCATGCATCTATAAAATTCATATTTCACTAAGTTTTTGAATTGTATCTTATCATTCCACTATATTGTATAGATTAGTCTCGCTGATAGGCAATCTTTTTCCTTAATCTCTCCATTGTTTACCACTTACTTTTCAATTAACTCATTTAAAAGTTAATATATAACGCTATCATATTAAATTATGCTCATGCATAGATACTATGAACTAATTCTTTCCAGTTCTGGACCTGCCGCATTAATTTGCATTTTATTTCATGATAGACCCCTTCAAGACAAAAAAAAAAGGTTTTCTTTTTTGTTTACGTCGGAAATTTCTAATTTCATTATATCTGATGAATTAATTTATTTTAGAATCTCGAATTCGAAATTTTACAAACCACCGAGAATTAATTTAATTTCTCCACTATTTGTCTGCATATTAATGTAACTTATACGATATATAAGTAGATGCTAATCTCTTAAGCATTTGAACCGTTTCCAAAATCAAAATTTAATTGTTTTTAATTATAGGGAAGCAAATTAAGTTCAATTATTTTACAAGATATATTTCTTGCAGCAAATAGCAAGCTCTCTCTTTACTAATTATTTGCAACTATACCGATTTTCTTTTTTAACCAGCAGGGACATGGCAGTATATGTCATCAGTGATTATGTTCTACAAAATGTTCAGCTCTATAGATTTTAAAAGTTGTTCACGAGTCGTTCTGATAACTTCCAACATTTTTCTAAATTTCAGATTGAATTTAATGACACTCGATTCTTCTTGCTTACTGTCGAAACAATCGGGGGGTTATTGAAATGTTCAGCGGATTTGCGTACAGAATCACGCGGTAGGTCATTTTCAGTGTTACATTCTTGTAAGAAATTTCTACCTCATTATTTAAGAAAAAAGCACTAAAACAACGTAAGTTGAACAAATAATTTGTCCTAAATTTCATTCTTAAAAGTTCGAACCTTTTCCTGTCCAGGAAAGTCTTTCACCTCATCGATAATGTCCTTGAATAAGGCTAATTCCTGAACAAGTTCCTTTATTTAGGTGAACTAACTTGGATATGATATCAGTGGCAGAAAAATATGTATTCGGCAAATCCATTCGGATATAGCTGGATACTAGCCGGTGGAACAAAGGATGAAATGCATCTTTGTGTGGGACGCAAACGATTATTAAAAGAAACACGAAAACAGTGAGAAATAGTGCCAAATGAGGTTTTCTTGGAAATGGAAGAAATGTGGAAGGATCGTTATTACAAACTGTATTTTGTTGGAAAGAGAATCAAGATGCTGATGAAACGTGTTCAGTACGAGTTACGTCAGCGTTAGAGTTTCTGAATTATGGTAACGTTTGTGACGTGACGTGTGGTCAGTTTTCGCTTTTGATAGATAATTATTTCGAGTTTCTTGTGAGAAGACTATGTATCTATGATCACATCATTCAAAAAGAAATAAAACATAAAATCATTGGTCATTGTAATTAGGTGGTGAAACATTCGGCTGAAAAGGGATTAATTTTGGAAAGAGATCTAGCAGCAGTGCGCTTTTAGAGATTAGATGGTTCGATTTTTCTTGAATCATATTTTGTTCATTTTTTCTGCTTTTATCTTTTTTGAGAAATTGTACTCAGAATCCATGCATCTTAAGATACTTCTGATTTCACTTTACATAAAGGCTTTACTAAGCCTTTATGTAGAGGTTAGGATCGGACGATGGCGAAGATAATAATTGAAAAAATAATAACTTAAGTAGTCATTAATAAGGAGAAGAGAATAGATAACAGATGTGAAGGAAAGTTTGGTATTAATCTGTTGAAATGGCCAGACAATATAAGAGTCTGATAAAAAAAGGTGTTACTTGTAATCTGTTTTTGGTTACAAAAATTGAAAAAGTTATTGCTTTCTTGCTACAACTTTAATTATTGCTTTCGTCTGACTTTTTATTGCTATTAACAGTATACTTCGGGACGTGTAAAACATTTAAGATTTTATTGTTTTCGAAAATCTCTTATTGCAAATTTTATCCAATTTATTAAAAACTTAATCTTTCTATAACTGTTTTAAGAAGGCAGTCGCACTTCCATTAATATTCCTTATTTGTGAATTTAGGTTTCTATGTTGAATATGTTCAGGTAAATTTATAAAACCGTATATTGTATAAAAATATGTAAATGCAAAAGCATTTCTTAAATCTATTTTTTCGTATTTCTTTTTATGATTCATTATTCCAAAACTGATCTCTATTTTTTTTATCAGAAATTAGAGCAAATCTTAAATTTTGACTTTAAGTTGCTCATTATTTGTGTGGGAAATGATATCTGTATAAGATTTATTAATCTGTTGAAAACTTCGAGTATGCATACATATATAAACTCATGAAAATGAATGAAACTTTTCATCAAGCTTATGAGACCATTTCATGCCATAAAAAAGTTTTATAAGTCGAAAACATTCAGCCAGAGTCTTTTGAAAAACAAAACCCATTGTAATCTACAACTTCCTGAAATTTAGAGTAGAAAGAGTTAAGATGGAAGAATTAAAAAATAAGAATAAAAAGTTTGTGGACATAGCGAAGACAGAAAGCAAGACTTTGATTAGCAATTGCTTTCATAAAAGAGTAACAGGCCAACTGTATACAATTTGATGTTTAATTAAATCCTTTGGGCAGGACCTTAGTTCTTCTATGGTTCGCTTTTTGACGAATTCGTTTTAGCACACTAACATTGTTGACTAGTGGAATGGTCGAGCAGTGCTAGTGGATCACGAAATACACATCAGATAAACATAAATATTGCTATATTGACTCTTCCAGAAAAGGCATATTATCAGGCATCAAACTATTCCCTTGTATTCTTAGTAATGATAAAACCAATGCAGATGAATTAAGATGTAAAATAAGAGGCAAATGCAGAAAAAAACCTGTTATTGATCATCATAGCTTCAATTACTGCTAAGTGACCTGGTTTTCGAAGGTACGGGAGTACTTTTCGCCTCAAATTTTTGTCTTTTTGTTCAATATCGTATTCATGGACCTCAGAATATCTGGATTCTTCTATATAAAAATTGAGATATGCTATATTAAGTGGGTCTAGCAATTTTAAAGTATGACTGGCATGAGAGAAGTTTTATTTTTTATCTGCGCACCAGTTTTTTGATTTTTCATGCACAATTATATCCGAACATTTATTTCATCATAATGCTGAAATAATAAAGGGTAAGAGAGTGATGGATACTTTTTGAAAACTAGAAGAATAAACTTATGAAGATATCTGATAGAAATAAGCAGATTTAACTGTATGTAGGAGCTACATCTTTTTCCGATATCTGTGTAATATTACTTACTTCAGATCTGCGGTTTTAAAAAATATTGAAAGACGAGGCAAAAAACTCACAGTTCATTGAGAAATGTTGTTTTTAAGTGCTTATTGCTTCTGTGAGCCTAGTTTGAAGATTTTTCATTCATGCAAAAAGGTTCAGCATGCAAAAGTTAGTGTGAGAAATAACAAAGCTTTATTTATGTTTTCATGCTCATGATTATTGCTAGGAATTAATAATGGAGACAATTTGAAATGCAAACATTTAGTTGTTTATATTTTTTATATTTATATTTTTTTATATTATATTATATTTAAGTTATGGAGATTTTAAAAGATTGAATTAGCATTATAATCCTTACTTTGATAATTTCTCTTAATTTTGGATAGGTTAAATGGATGAGATTTGAATGTTCTGGGGATGAACAGCAAACTATTTCAAAAAGATAAAAAATAATGCATTGATGTTTGTAAAACGACTGCACTATATTTTATTAGATATGATTGATTAACACACAATTCGTTGAGTATTATTTAGAATTTCAAAGAAAGAAATGCTTAGATTCAATAAATCTGCACCAAAGGAACCATATTAACAACTCGTCAGAAATCGAAGATACTGTAGAATTGATTGAATCTAAAAGTGCTTGAGAAGTGGCAACCACTTTTTTCTTTCAAACAACACAGGGTTCTGCCTCAGAGGTATTCTAACACTAATTCGTTAAAGTAATTAAATAGCTCTATTTTGTTTTCATCAAATTACCTGATAGTTCAATTAATATTAAGTGATATAACCATAGCTATGAGTGTCGAATACTGCAGTTTGCAAACATTTTCTGTATAGTATATAGATATTTACTTTAAATTTAAACTCAGTGTAAAATTTGGATATGTAAGCTGAACTCAGTTCATTCGCTAAAAAAAAAAATTTTGTAACGAGTGAGCGACATTTCAATATGCTGAAATTAGTTTACCAACCCCTTAACAATTGAAGTTACTCTCGATTAACATTTATAATTTCACAACAATAAATAGGATGCTACAAAGCTTTAGTACTAACGAAAGTAATGAATATCCGGGAGTTCTAATATTCAAATCAGTTAAAGAAAATGTTGTGCTTAGAAGAATGTAACATCAATATTTCACAAGTGTTTATTGCATTTGCGTCATATTAGTCATTAATACCGTTGTTCCAAAACACGCATAGTGAAAAAGCCATAAACAGGTTTGTGATCAGAAGCATTTTCTTCCCATAAGCAATCATATTTTGCAGGTCTTATTCGACTTGACTCTTTTGCATAATATAAAATTCGATCCTAAAAATTGACAGCTGATATAAAATGGAACAATGAAATAATAATAAGTTCGTATCGTTCAATGCACCTGAAATCATACCGTATATGATGGAATCCGATCGTTAACATAATTGCTGGTACCAAGAATAAACTTATGCGTTGGTGGGAACTTAATATAAGCCTCACTGAAACCTTCAAAAATATTACCTGAAAATAGAATGTATTGCTTAAACCTCTCGAAAACCTGAACAATTAATTTTAATGAAGATTTTTGGGAAAATAAACGATTCAGAAACAGACCTTTACACCTTTCCAGTGTCAACTCATCGTCAATGAGTAATTGATCGAAGAAGGAATCTGCCATATTTTCTTGCTTTTTGTTTGCGTGTGAATCCAGTGCATCAATTCGCTCCCTACTTCGAAGCCGAAAATTCAAATCACCCAACCAGAAAACCTGTGAGAATTTAAATTTCAACGGTAATTCTATATGAACACGGTTCCCTCAAGCATTGCTGTAATCAGTAATGGAACAAATGATATTCTTTTTCTTCCCTCTTTCCTCTGAAACTATCAAACACAATATAAATTGCAAAATATTAATTCAGTTGGTATTAACATAAAGTAAAAGATATTATCGATACTTACACAATCAGCTTGTTTCACTCCTGAACAAGGCAGCGCTGAAAATCGCAGTGAATCACAGATTTTGGAGTAATCACATATACGATTTAACACTGGTCCATCTGAAATAATTCTGAATCCCTACACTATAATACTGACAAATAAATGAGAATTAATACTAACTGAACCAATCAATATGGAATGATAATTCTGATTGAAAACACCGTTCAAACCATTCGCCAATTTATCCAACACATTTAATCCTGCTTTTGATCTTTGGATTGATCCAATAAACTGTGTGCTTAATTTTTAATTTGCTTATCTTTGCTCACTAATAAGTATCATAAACAAAACTGACGAGTCATGTGACAGGTTACAAAAATAACTGATGCTTGGAAAATCCGAAAGAAAACGGCAATCGCTCCTTTCGTTCGAACCGGCTTAACAATTGGACTACAGGAGATGAACTGCCATTCTGGAGCTGCAAAGTAAGGTTGAATTCCAAAGGCAAATAAATAAATGAAACTTGAAAGTGTCTGATTTATATCCGAATAATACAAATGTATAAATCAGTTAAGACCTTTGAAAATTTCGAATTTAAATCATATTTCAGGTTCCATTAAGTTTTAGACTTTCAAAATGCAAAGTGTTCTGGAGTAGTTCACTAAGAGATAAGGTAAAATGACAAACTTGAAGTGTATGCAACCAAAGGTTCTCGAATAAAAACAATCACCATTTGCGACCACTTCCGTACCCAACAAAATATCAGATGTGTGTCTGCAACAACTTCAGCCAGCGATTTCACCGTTTCCTGATGATAATATCTAAAAATTTAAAAGTTTATTCCAGTTTTTTCTCCTTTTTTGTTTTAAAAACTTAAAAACCAATGATACAAGGAGCTGAAAAAAAAAAAAAAAAAACTAACGCATTTATTGATGGAAGCTCTTGAAAACATAAGCAAATCAGATCAGCTCTATCCGCGGGTCGTTCATTTGTGATCAGTTTCCCAATTTTCGACAAATGATTCTGTGACTAAAAATATTATTTATCTAACGCGTAAATTATTAGGGTTTAAGATTATCTAAAATATAAGAAAATTTTCATAACTCGAAATAATTTATTAAAGTTGCAAAGAAATTTATAGATTCAATGAAAAAGAAAATTGTAATAACCCTTGAGGCTACATTCCAAGTTAAACACATCACAGTAACTGTTCCATCAGGTATCAAATACTTTAGTCGATCTACTTCCGGGATAGTAACTCCACCGGGACCAAGTACTGTTATTCTAAAAAACTTGCTGAGTGGAGCGAAACAACGGCAACAATAAGCTGGAGTAAAAGTGAGGAGAGATAAGTTGTCCTATTGTTCTTGCTAATAACTTTGGCAATCGTTTCTTTGATTTGCTCATTCTTAATTATAGGAAAAATTAATTTTGGTCCTGGCGAAAAAAGGTGTAAAATAAAGCGTGAAACTCCTTTTTTTGTTGGGTTACTGTTATTGTGTCAAAGATTTTGCAAAAATTCTCATTTAGTTCCGATATTCTAAATGAAATATGGTTGTTTTTAATTTTTTGGAACACAACTGAAAACAGTTGTGTTCCAAAAAATTTGTCAATGATGTGTAAACTGACCTGAGCTGTGAATGCTTAACGTCATATGTAAAATACTGGTTCGTTGCAGCTTCACTGCTAAGCGCTATGCTCTCCTCCAGGACAGCATCGTCAATACTACCTGATTCTGGACTTGAAACTGCAATCTTTATGTAGAAAGTTAAGCGAAAATTCCATTTTGTGTTGTCCTTGTCACTCCGAAAAGAAACTTTTTAACATTCAGGAAAACAATGTTTAGCTCTGCCTTTGCTATTCAAAAAGTCATAAGGATGATGAATGTTAGAAAGTCAAATATATTCTGATTAGTAGGTGAAAATGAGTTTAAACTTGAGCGGCATTTTTCAAATATTGGTAATTTTAAATATAATAATAATGTTTGAGGCTGTAAAACGGAAATTACTGATACTGTCATGATTATCAGTGTTATCTAGTTAATTACTGCATCACTCTAAAGGCAATAGCGCTTTGCACGAGGCAAATGCACATCTTCTGAACTATTCAGTTCAAAAATATATCCATTTGTGCTTTTTTACAGATATCCTCATTGAAAGAAGTAAAGTAGTATTGAATGATTAATAACTATAATGACATTAAGAGATAGATGCTCACCATTTTCATCTGGAGAGTGATCTTTGGTAGACGATGTGATAGTAAAGTGATGTATATGTGACGTGAATGATTCGATTCGTTTTAAGGAAGACTCCTCAACAATCATCTCCTTATCGTTACCCTGGCAAATCATTTTTTTCTTAATAATATTGTTTAACTTTTTTAATTGCTTTAAGTCTCAAATTAGAATTACGACTAAATTTTGCTGTTTAAGTAATGAAATATCAAACGTAGGAAACTCGACAATTACAGTTGCAACAGATGAAGACGAAATTGCTTGAACTGTTGTCAGACTTTCAGTGACCCGAGTTGCTAACGATCGTACACGATTGGTCATCCAGAAAACTGGAAAAATAGAAGCATTAAATGTAAAAACACATTAAATGCAAAAAGAAATTTGTATTAGCTGGTGCACAAAAACTCCGAAAAACTTGCATTATCCTGAAAATATAATGCAGATAAACAGGAATTGTAATAATGGTAACGTTGATTTAGTGACATGTCCAGTATTCTCGAATTAATATGCAATGAGCATTTTATTATCTATAAAAGAAGGTTCAGTACCTTTCGGTGTTAAGGTGAAGGTAGGTTTTAAAATGAGAAATTATTCTGAAGGATATCTGAAGCATCTTTGCGGCAATGGGTTAGTCTTTGGTTGTATCTATTACCAATTAGTGCACTGGTCCCAAAAATATTTTATTCTGGTGAAGAAATAGGTGAAGTATGTAAATCCAGTTGCATGTAAATCCAATAAGTTCTACAAAATATTTGATAATGCAGTGAGATAAGCAAACAGCTTGGCATAAAGTGTCCGATTCAATGACGCAAAGAAATGTTCCAATAGAAAATTTTATTTCATGTATCAAACACAAAAACGCAATAAAAATTTTTTAGTTCAAACAACGATAAATAAAGTATATAAAAATCAACATTCTAAAAACAGCTTCGTGCTCATCACGAAAGAAAATGATTCTAAACCGGAACAACTAAAAGATTTGAATTTCTAGATTTGCACACAGAATTGAAATAGGGCAGAATATTTTCAACAAATGACAAATAGAATTTGATGTAAATTAGGAAATCAGAATGAACGCGTTAAAGAAATTATTTGAAGCATCTTGAAGTAGGGAAGAAATAGAGTGGTATGATTAACTAAAAAAGAAAAAAAAGCTATGACTAACTAAAGTCAAAAACTGTATTCCAAAAGCAGTAAAAAAAGTCAACATCACAACCAAAAAAAAAGTCTTTTTTCTAGTAAATTGACTTAATATACAATGATCTAACATGCATCCTAAGTATCCGAATTTAATAGGGAAGAAGAACTGGGAAAACTCCGGAATAAACTCAATTTCTCAAACATATGTTTCGGACAGCGAGTATTATGATGAGTTAACCAATGGCATCAACTCCGAAAAGCATTGTCCACATCAATTTTCCCACTCTTCGATTCGAACAAATAAGCACGTTGAATAGCCAGGAATGTAGCCTTTGCAACTGGGCCTAATGTTCTGTAGCTGGATGCTGATGTATAACAATCCTGGATGCCACCTAAGTGCAGCAACTTCTGTACTATAGGCGGTGCACTAACACCAGTACCGCGAGGAGCTGGATAAAGTGTTACTCGAACATCACAGTAACGAACCATTATCTAAACAAACTTTCATCTAATTAAAATTCTTAAGATTTTAACTTTTACTACATTTCATTATTTCGTTTCAAAATAAGTTTGTTATAGTGTGTAACAGTTGCAGTCATTGAAAAATCAGTAACAGTAGGCTGTTTAGATTGCAAAAGACCAAGAAAGGAAAACAGGCAAGTACCTTGCAGGGTATAGTATGAGGTAAGCCATGTCCCGTATGCCAATAGGCTCGTCGTACAGGCACCACTGCTGTCTTTGCACGATAAATTGCAAGTCTGATCGCGGTGCTGACACGTTTTGCGCACTGCATTCCAAGACCCACGTGCCCATTCTTGTCACCAATAGCAACAAACGCCCGAAATCGAGTGCGCAACCCACTTCGAACTTCCTTTTGTACAGGAAGAATCTTCAACACCTGCTCTTTCAAATTTGGTACTAATAGATCCACAATTTGATATTCCTGTAATTCTTTCTTCTCTTTAATTGAATTTGAATTGGCGCAGCTTTGAGTAGGATCCATCAATTCGGAAAGAATTAAGTAATCGTTTTTTTCGTTAGAGAGTTTTTGTTGAAGATCATATATAACTGACTATTAGAACGCTCAACACACTACATAAATTTCAAAACCGTGGAAGGAAAAAATCTTTGACTCAAAAAATTGATATTCCTGCAATATATTTATCAGATGAGTAAAGTAATTGATTTTTTTCTAGAATATGATTAATACATTGAAGAAATAGTTAAAGGTGATATATGGATTTAGCAGCTTTAAAGTTTATAGCGATTGGTTTAACCGTACTTGGCATACTCCAGGCAGGTCTCCATGTAACAAATACATTTTCTACTATGCTAAGTGGGCTTACAAGAAACCCTGAATCGAAAGGTGAGATGAAAATTTACGTTTATGTTGGTATGGTTGAATTTACGGGGTTGCTCGCGTTTGTTCTTGCAATGATGTTTGTTGCTTAACACATATTAGTACAGTCAGGTCAGCAGTATAGTCAAGCATATATACCATCAATTATTTCAGATGCCATACCAAATTTAAAACCAAAATTTTCCAGTCTTTCTGTTTCATTACTTGTAGCGCTATTGTATTCTGGCAGCAAACTTCTCAACACTTTCTTACCACGAGACTCGGTTACCTTTAGAAATGTCAGCGCTTTGTTTGTTATTACCCAACCCAGCCTGTTTTCCCTTGATTTTTGTGTTATGTTTCATCTCTATGCAGGTTTCTTCCAATTCTTCCTTCATTTTCCTCCAAGTCTCGCACTAATCAGGAGGCTATTATTGAATTACAATGATAAGGTGACCAACTAGTATGGGTATCGACTTATAGTAGATCTCCTCTATTGTAGCTACTCGTCCATCTTTTACCAAACGGCCAAGCTTTGTTACTGGAATCCATGGCTTATCCCAATCAATCGTTATACGACGTAAACCACTACCTATTCGCCGTGGTCCAGCACCTTGATTTCTCGTTGAACTGCAGGGTTTTTCGAAAATTTAGAAAATGGAAATTCTAAAAAGAGAAAGAGCTAACCTTATTTCTGGCGCTAATTTAACTGTTAAATACGTTGAAAAATAAATGTATACATCAATTTTCCGTTTTAGATGAGTACTGAACAATGAATAAAAACTCATTTTCAGAGATCACATAATGTTGAAATCAGTTTTTTATTTTATTAATGTGCAAAATAGATTCCATAGCTGATTACATTTTTAGGAAGTGAGAAGGCAAATTCTGGTGGAAAGAACGTGGGGGAAATTCAATTTTCACTTTTAGTGGGCCAGATAAGGTGCAAACTGACTCAGAGAGTGAGAATTTTGTTTTTAAAGTTTGCAATAAATGTAGCTTGAGTATTTCTTTCTCATTCAGAAGTAGTTTAGTTCAAATACCTGGGCCATCTTTCAGCATGATTAACTGAAGTGTGATTATCAAAACTACCGGTGTTGACGCTACCAAAACCACCCTGAAATCCTCCTCGACGGTCCATTGCATAAAACCTGAATGAAAGTTCTAGAATGAAAATCTCTCAGTAATGATTGCGTATAGTATCTCATCATATAATAGATACATTTCAAAAATTGGCTATAAAATTCAATGTGATTCTCGAGAAAAAATATTAATCTCAGTTAGTTAGAAAGTTATTTAAACCCAATTACATGCGAATAACCAATATAAAGTACTGGGACTGGGTAGGTACGAAATAGTTTTAACTAAGCTTGGCAATAATAAAAGCATACAAATGACAAACACATGGATAGGCTTCTGAAAAAAGGACCTTGTTGAAGTCACTGGAACATATAATGAGTCCACACATACATAGAAAGGAAGAAGGAGAAAAAGAGGGACGCAAGCCTAGTATCCGCAGGCAATCAATACAAAGTACTGGGACTTCTTCATTTAGATGCCTCATAATTGAAATAATTTTCGTAACCTTATGTTTTTTAAAAGCATCAAATGTGCACAGGATGTCATGCACTGCCACCAATACAACCCGCCTAAAACTTCGTCAGATTCCTTAGCAGCTCTGCGGAATTCATTAAGAAAAATGAGAAAAAAATATGCAGTTGTAGAGTCATAGCCTCAGCATGTAGAAGAGTTTGTGAAGAGAAAAAGAGGGACGCAAGCTCAATTTTCAAACTATATTTTTGAGGAAACAGTGCTGCGAGATTACTGTCTTACTAATTTTATAAATAACTAATTAATAGGAAATCTTAGCAAAACAATGCATACGATGGATGAGTGTTGTTGCATCAAAAGAGCAAGTGTTTATCATCACCATGGTAACACATTATAATGAGTAAATCTGAAACAGTTCTGGACAAATGACAATTTTCAATTGTCCGTAGTCTTTTGCAAACCCTTGAATACTATGCTTTTAAATTCAGAGAGGTACTATGATTTAAGTTTCGGACTTTTGAAGCTCAAAAGTCAATAAATGGACATTCTTATCATTTCATACGAGACAATCTGTTATGGAATTGATTGCGCTGGTTAGTAAAGAAATAAAATCACAAAGACAATGTTGAAATATATTACAGTTTATGTCCACTACAAATGGAACATTGTCAAACAAAAACTATCACAGAAAATCTTTTGCGTGTTGAAAAGTTTAATAAGTGGTTTTCACGTTTCACTGCGGAGAACGCAATCAAAATGAAAAGGGATTTCAATTTACTCATTGAAATCCCAAGAACTAGTGATTGAAACTCAGCTTGTATTGGTCAGCTATGACAGCATTTGTAGCTGAACCAAACAACGATAGATTCAACTTAGTTCTCCGACTATGAGATAAATTCAAACAAGATAGTTTATGAGGCTATCAGTGTTTCGCTTCTGTTATGAGAATTAAAACTTTCAACTTCATAGGAGGTGAGAAGAAGTAAGAGAGAGGATGAATGGTTTTTTAAATCCATTGTGGTGATGTATTAAATCTACTCCGTTCTAGGCCTCTTCTATGTCATCTCCCAGCGATGACATTTGTCGCTCCACTACTCCCTCTCTCTTCCTCTTTTGCAACTGCCCCTCGTTAATAAGAAGCTTCCATTTGGGACACAAAATTGCATAGAGTTACGTTACTGCACACCGTAGAAGTCAGTTATTTGGCATAGGACGTCATCCTCAAATACTCGTGTGAGTTTAGATCGTGGCGAGAAGTTGTGTGGATTTGGGTGAGGGGAGGATAACATCTGATAGCACGGGAGTGGCGTGTTAGGATGAACTGGTGGATGTTGATTGTTACGTGATGTAATGGGTGAGCGAGATTCTGTACCACTGAAACGGTGATACGTGCTTTACAGTACGAAGGTTGTGTAATAGAATTTGACGAAGTTAAATTTGGTGCTTTTATAGCATAACCAATTATCCTGCCGAGATATGTCAGTTGTGCTACGAATTTCAGCCTCATCAAAGCTCTGACTAATGCCATATAACGAGGTTGGAGACGTCAAATAAGTCATTCCCTTCCTCTCCACCGGCATTCATAAAGAAAGTGATTAGAAGTTCGGTATTCTAATCAATAGGTTTTGTACAAGTTTCGTGCGAGTTCCGTTTCATTGTAAAGATGTTAAAGAGTGCTTAACTTTTATCTTATTGAACTCAGACGGTGTTTGGAAATCAGCTGGACTTGAACATCACCACACTTTATTCCTACAATGGAGATCAGTTGAACAAATCATTTTTAGGGAAGTATGCAAGTGAATACTGAAGATGTTACTGTGCCATGGGGTAGGGCACCAGATTCCCTGGATATACGGATGGGTCGCTGGCGCATGGCAGTATTTCAGGATGTTCAAGAAAGTTTCGATCACTCCAAGCTGTACTTCCTCTACGACCCGGTTGCAGATGAAAATTCAGGAACAACGTAAGTGAGAGGATTTTCCAGTTTTGTTAGACATTACTAGTAAAGTTGAGATGTTGTATCACTTTTCAAATATTGGTGAGACATGTACCGATAATTTCGCTTTTTAGTGGTGGACGCAAAGGTAACCAAGGTTTGGTTGTTTTCGATTTGTATCAGCGCTGCTTTACTCGAGAAATACCGATCTTTTGTGAAGGTACAAGTCGCATGCTTAATTGTTTAAGGACTTTTAAAACTGCAGTAATTTGTTTTGTTTAATTTATATTGGACCCTTTGGAGTACATGTATATCTTCTTTCCTGCGTAGCATATTTGTGATTTCTTCAGGAACACCTAAATTCATATTTGCATTGAAGTGTCCGTCATCTTCCGGAGGTTCCTCATTTATCATTACCTGTACAGCCAATAGATATGGTCATACTGGGGTTGGTTGTTGTCTTTTTGTACTTTTTAAACTTAATTTTTGAATTCATGTAATATGTGGGAGTTTTAGGAACATGTGGTGTAATGAATGCAAAAGGCTATTGTGATGTAAAAAAGTGTTAGAAGTTTCGTTAAGAAGCATAAAAATTAAAGCAGTTGGGAGAGCTGCGACCACTTATGAGAGATACTCAGTTTATTAGCTCAATAAGGAGTTAAATAATGTTTTCCAAATTCTTTTTCATTTCAGTTGTATTTGGATATTTCTTCGTTTCAGTTATTACTCTACAGAATTAATTTAACGCGTGATGGAATGGATTTGGAAAGCGAACCAAGTGCACTGTTGTCAAATTTTATAACAGTCACTGATACATTCATTGTTTCGATGCGTGAAGATGCACCTGAAGTTGTGCTGTTGACTGCTCCTGGTCTTACTGTTTGGCGAATCAGTTGTCTTACCGAGCTGTCTTCCAGCCCAATTGAATCATTTTCAGTCTCAGGGGCAGACCTCAATCATTATTATGATGCTTACCTAAGCCAAGGGTCTGATTTCTCTCCACTTTTTTGAACATGAACCATGGGGAATTGATGAATTTGATTTTAACTGTTCTGTCAAAATTATCAAATTTCCAGTTTTTATCATATTTCTGTTTTTTTTTTCATTTCGATGAAATCCGCGTTTGCAGTTGCAATTTTCATAGTGTAAAGATTTGGTTTTGCGTTATTCACTGGTTTTTTTCTTTTTTCAGGAAAATATATTTTCTATCTCAATCACCTGATGGACATTTCGATCATTCTCGAGTCCACGTTCTTGAAATCACAGGACAGCGTCAGTTACATACAGTAATGTGTAGTCCTGATCCTGTGCGCGGTGTACCATGCGCTCGTAAGCAGGCTGCTGTTGATTCAGTGGCAGGTATGTTAAATAGTTAATTTTTTTATCCTTTTCAGTTCATTCATGTAAACCCTTCTATAACACCACTTTGCTATTTCTTTATTATTTATCAAAAATTCTTAGAAGCACAGTTTGTAGGATACATTTTACTTGCTGGTGGCGAGATCAGTTATGATGGCTCGGTATCTCGTCTTGTTGATTATTGGTTTATTGATCTTTCAACTTTCATATGGCAACAGATTCCTGCAGAAATGCCAGTTCCTTTGATTGAACCACGCCTTACGGCCACAAATTCAGGTTAACTCCATAGTATGTAATGTTAATTTAAATCACTTTTGTCAGTTGTTCTGAAAGGCTTAGACACTAATTCAGTAATTGCAAATACAATGGGAAGTTATTTGAAGCTGAGTCATACTATGCACTCTAAAATTCAACGATTATGATTTTTCCAGGAAGCGTTTATTTGTGGGGTGATTTTGACCAGCCAATGCCAGGTATGCCAAACGGAACACATCTACGTATTCTGAAAATAACCGGATTTGAAAGCATTAAACCACCTCCTTATGACGAAGCATCCAAAAAACCTACTTCACCTCCGTTCATTCCACAAGAGCCGTATCCAACGGACCCTGTGGATGGGTCATTTCTATCATATCCAAGTCTTGGTTTTATGTCGGGTAGGAACACGTCGAGTATGGCTCCTTATCCACAAAGTAATTCTTCCCATCCACAGAATAATTTCTCTTGCTTACAAAATCAACCCTTTTGTCCGCCAGGACAAGCAACGTATCCTCAAGAGCAACAGCGACAGTGTTACCCGGAATCGGCACCTTATTCTCAGAGTGGCAGTCGTCAGAGCACTTATCAAGGCGGTACGCCGCAGCAGACGTACGGTACTGCTCCTGGACCGTTTAGTGGTCAGCATGCTTATTATCCTCCACAGGAAAAGAACTGCTGTCTTCAGTGAGCAGAGTTTGTAATTCATTATTAGCCATTCCAAGTATTTTACGTACATTGTGAATAATATGGTTTCATAACCGGTGTTTTATCTTTGATCCTGATAGACCTTCTAATATTTTAATAGCTTCTGAAGTTTTCAACATGTGTCACGAAAGATCCAATTCTTATATTTTAACATAAATCTATGTTTTTTTATTTTTTTCTGTACTTTTTCCTTTATTGTTCTATGCTATATTGTGTTGGTATTCATATGATTCTTTATTCTTAATACCCTAAAATTATGAATTCCTATTTAGCTCCATTTTTGCATTATTTCTGTCCCGCTGCGTTTTCTGCAGTTTTTATTTTAGCACAAACTTTTATGTCCAAAATGCAGATTTTTGCAACTGAAAATTTGCTCTTTTCATTGTTTTGCTTATTGCAAAGGATTATCGGAGTCAAGAAAATTATCACTTAGCTGTACGGTCAGTAATGTAGCAATACATAGTTAAAAATATGGTTATGTTTACTTTTAAAGAAAAAGTACCGTTTATCCATTTTTTAAGAAATAAAGAATGAGAGAGGTAATCACACTGTTTCTTGCTTTTTGTTTTACGAACTTTTATTCACTCCAAGCTATTGTTTGTTTAATTGGGAACTTAGTTCAACATGTTTGAGCTCAATTTTTCAAACTATCCCTCTTTTTTCTCGTTTATTTTCATTATTTCAGCTCCACTGCGTTCCTTTTCTTGATAGTTAGAGGTGCAGTGTTTATCACTCTTTCAAATCTCGCTAGCATTAGTCGATCCTGTTGTTTTCTCTCTTCCACTCAGTTCACTTAACTATTTTCATGTAGATTTTGTAACTTCATGCTTCTCTTGTTTGATTTTGAAGTTTCCACATATTTGTTATATCAAAGTTTCGATTAATTGATCGTTTAGTATGGCACTACAAAAAGTTTCATTACATGGATATAGCTTAATTTAAGTTTTTATTTTCTTTGGATTTAGAGTATACAGTGCTTATATAGGTACCATTTATGAAAGTTTCAGAGTTTTCAAGAAATTCATGGTGACTTTAAATTGAAAGTGACTTGCCACAATAAAAACGAGCTTTTTATTCATGAAGGTAGCATTTCTAAAGATTTTTCAAATCCTCTACAACTTTCGAGAGGAGGTGAAGTATAAGAAATGTTGCAGAAACTAGTTGAACGTAACGCAAAATCTTTATTTTTGTTATTTGAAAGATCGTTTGAAGACAGAGATATTTGGAAGTCTGAATTAATGTAGTTAACAAAGCATAATTGCTATCAGCATCAGTGTGGTATGTTTTCTGAAATAATCCAAAAAAGGGATTTATGAGAAGACAGATCTTTTAAGCAAGTTGAAAGGGTTTCTCATATAATTTTGTTGCACTTATGGATGGTGAGTGGATAGCAAGTATTAACATTTGTGTATAAACCGAGTGCTCGGGGATGCAGTACTGTTTAAGTAATATTAAAAAGGCTCACAGAGAGATTTCCTATGAGTTAGAAGAAATACGCATTAGGCAGTTCGGCTTTTCTATAAAAAAGGAGATGCATTAAAGATTCTTCCCAAAATTAACAATAAGGAAGTTAATGTATATAAAGTAAAAGTGAGGAACGTGTAATAACGTAACGAACAGCAATAGCAGCTCTTGCTACACACGTTCATTATACGCATATAATGAGGACAAGAGTAAAAACAAATTTTGAGGAAATTATATGATGAAAGGTGAAAGGGAAATGGGAGAGGAAAAGGCAGAAAGTTTTCCACTTGCACATGAAAGGAAATTGAAACATGAACTCGAAATCCATGACAGCAGTAAACAGTTAAATTCGAAGAAAAATGAGAATTAGTTTGGTATTAATTCCCTTTTGCACTAAATAGTTAACTTAATTTCCCATTTAAACATATATGGACTTTAAAATGTATATCAATCAATCTTTTTTAAAGCACTGTTAAAAATTTTATGCTACACTAGGCACGCACCAAATCGTCCGCTGATTCGCAGGGTACTACTATATACAATTTGCACATCGTCGTACGATACTTGGTATGGCATACTTTAAAAATTGGGCAGTCATATAATATTTCACTTGTTGGAATCTAGGAATATCTACAGTTATTGTGTAAAATATACGCTTGAACAGTATGGTACTATTAGCACAATAAGAGATGTTATATCTATGGTACCAAACAAGTTTTAGGATATTGCTAATTTCCTAAACAAATAGCTTCTATGAGAAAACAATGGATGTGAGCAGAAGTGAAATAGAGTGAATGAGGCATGTCGACTGAGAAGAGGAAGAATTCAGCGAATGACTTTCCGGTGCACCACCATCTGCAGCAGCAACAGCAGCAGCATGCTCATTGACTGCTTCAGGAATCAGATTATCTTCTCCAGCTGTCCCACTTAGTGATCCTTCATGATCTACCATTGTGGCCAGTCCTGGCTCAGCTATCTCGTCAAGCTGCGGAATATTGCAGTCAAAGTCGCAAGAATGTAGCTTATCTGCATGTAAACCCTGGAAAAAAACGAACATTCTGATTGCAAGTCGGATGAAATCATCAAAATGTTAAAAAATAATTTCCCTTCTCCCATGAGTAAAGTTTGATACCAATTAAATAACATGTAACCTTGAACATATTTCTCAAACTTTTACACATGATTACTTGTGCACTTTCTGAATGACAAATCCCCTTCATTGCACTGATATATTCTTGTAATTTATTGTTTACTTCTTGACAAACCTGAAAGATCGATTAAAAACGAGCAAAACTTTTTTGTCAAAATGGCACTCAAGTGAAAGACCACAATTATTTATATATTATGTTTCTTTTACATGCACCGCTTCGTTTTACTAAACTCTGCAATCTCGAATATCTATTGATCCACAAAATTCTAACTTGATCATCTGGATGTTCTAGAAACCTTTCGGATAAGTAGGTCCCAGCACTGAGTGTCATTTCACCAATTCGTTCTTCCATTAAACATTCACGATGTCCCCTTAGTATTTCTTGTCCTTCCTGTAAAAAAAAATTACAGAAATCCATTTAGAAATATATATTAAAAACTAAAATGAAAGACTAAATTCAAAAATTCGGCATGCTTGTCTAATATGAAATAAAAGTCTGTTGAAAAATAGTTTATATCCCAGAAAATAAATGATTATATAAATATATAAAAATATATGGAAAGAAGTTTTAAATGGCAATCCATGATACTACTTTATTCTTTCCCACAGAAACAAGCCAAATCGCTCTAAGAAACAAGTAACTTACCTGTGAACAAGCATATGTCAGGAGATAATAACTCTTCAAAAAGCTGCCTGAATTTTTTCGATGTATTAACAGATCGCTAACTGTGTTTGAAGCAGCAAGAATTTCACTATGTTCGCATTCATGCTTGACTGGTCCAGCATCCTAAAAATTTCCATTGTGAACCAAAATAAAAAAGGGTAATTACAATCTAAAAATTTCTTTTCTAATAAATGTGGAACAAAATAAAGTCCGGTAATTGCAATTCATTTGCCGTGTTCATTTAAAGTCACAAAAGTAGATAGCAAGCTTCTTTCCCGCCTGAAATTTTTTCACAGTAAAGTAAGGATCTACCTAAGTTTCCGCTATTCAATTTGGTGCGAATAACCAACTAATGAGCTTAATTAAAATAACACTCTCTTAAAGATGTCTTAAATTATGCCTACCGTTTAATCATATATATATATATATATATATATATTCTAGATAAAGATCCCAGGATAATGGATACTGTATATTTCCAATTGCAAAATATCAACCTGCAGGATTCAGCTGTGGAAAAAGCAATAATGGCTTACTTTGATACATAAATCAAGCTGCCTTAAGTGCTCACATTGATTTTCATTGATTGTAACAACATTATCTTTCAATTCATATAATGTCCATGCCCATTCATCCAAAATATTTATGAAACACTTCACCAGAGTTATATAATCGCATATCTTCAAATCGGTGATGACAGTAAATTCGTATCCCATAAATTTCAATTTCAGTCTTCACAAATCAGTGACCTTTGTTCTTCTCACACTGTTTCGCATTATTTTTTAGGACTTCAGAAAATGGAAATACTTAATTGTGTTAAAGTCTTCCAGAAAAAACTTCATCAGTCAATCGTATATTTAAAAATTAAAGTGTAAAATAACTAACCTGTAGTGTACCTGTGATACTATTTAATAATAGCAGTACAGCAAATTCAAATTTCATCGAAAAAACTCAAGTTTGCTGCAACTAATAATAAGCCTCAATAATATTGGCCTAATTAAGAAATCGTTCACAATGATTTCCACAGAATTTTTCAGAAGTTCACTTAAACCTTGGCTTTGAAGAAAAAATTGCTTGTTGCAGCCAAGATAAGCGAGAAGTGATATCAAGCTTTATCTGCAACATTTAGCTTGCAGTTCACAATGACTGTTTCAAAAAAATCTTCAAAATTAACATCATCCTTACAATCAACATACACCCACGCAGTAGACTTAAAAAATTTTGGAATTACTTCAAATTTTCAAAATCGCTTCAACGAGGAGCACTACAACCAGGACAAAAAACATTACTAATAATAGAATATGTAAAGGATTGCCTCAAATTAACTTGTCATTTTCGGAATTTCGTAAGAAAGTTCTGAATAGGAAATTTAGAAAAGAAAAATTCAATAAACTGAGTATGAAGAAGAAAACAACAAAGAGTTCTCACATAGAAATATCGGTCGATATCTGGGTGCAGTAGGAAAAAGATAAATATTTGTGGTCAATATTCTCTAGCGAAAGCAAATTTGCTCATTTCTAATAAATAACAAAAGTAGAAATGGAACCTGTCTAGTAACAAATTATTACGCATTACACAACGATATGCAATGAATTTATTGAAATTTAATTAGCAACTAAAAAATACTACATTATGACTAGCTTTATCTTAACGATATGTTATTCTAATGCTAGCATTTTTCAACAATTTCCCAAAAGTTCTGTCATATTAATTAGAAACTATTTTGCAATACAGAAGCAGAACAGTTATGTAACGGTCTTTTCCACTTCTAAAATTCGATCTGTAATCAATGAAAGAAATGGGCTGCAAGGTTGCATTTCCGTAAAAGCAGATGGCAGATATGCTGATTAGTTAAGCCAAAGTTAAGCAGTTTGTAACAGAAATGAATTGCAGAAAGTACTTATGACACATTTAGAGGAACATATTAACGTGTTTTTTGCATATGGTTGCGATAAATTTCGAAAAGTCACCATCCTTTAAAATCCTTTTTAAACCATTCTCTTTTCTTCACATGCAGTCCAAACCATTGGATGAAAACGTCGAATGATTTAAATTACTAGCAGATGAATAGTTTAATGAAAGAAAAGTGAAAAAAAAGAAAGGAAAGAAATGGTCAGGTTGTTTCTTTTCTGAAAAAATCATTTTTCAACACTAGCTTTTAACTGCTTGTAAAAAGACTTCACTTAGAAGCTCAGCGAAATTCCTTCTTGTTTTGAGTTTAAATAAGATGGCAATAATTAAGAAATATTTATTACTTGAATTAAGCTTGAAATGCTAAATTATACCTTTCCCGAATAAAAGGGAGCGAAATCTTTTAGAAGCTCATGTTTTCACCGCATAGTATGGAACATAGTTTTGAAGTTGTATAATGTGAGTAAGCAAGTTCTGACTCAGTCTCTCTCCTTTTAGGAATTTCCTGAAAAAAAATTTCATTCTTAAGCATTATCAATTTTATTAAAACTGCATTGATCTTTTGCAGCAGTTCTTGTAACTTTTTACATTGTTATCGTCACGTAACGTTTAACATAGTTTTCCGTAACTAGTTTTCAAAACAAGACTAATGGATTTCAAGCCTTCTATTGATAACACCAAGAACATGTATGAAATATATTCAATATTAAAACAAAATTTCATTGATAAGATGTAAAGGTTTTCATGGTTTAATTATACAATGAAGATTCTTGGAACGATTGATTATTGTTGTTTAGGAATTTCCTTTATTTATTGACTTTTTTTTTGACTTCAGTTTTGTTAGACATGTCTGCATAACTTCCATACAAGGATAGTTTACTCTTAGTTATTCACAAGTTTTGAAAAAATAAGTATAACAACTTTAAAAATAAAGAATTAGTTTGAAATTCTAAAGGAATATGGATAGAAAACTGGTTTGTTAATCTGCTCTTTTCGAGGAAAAATACCAGACTTTTTTTTAGTGAAAAGTCTTGCAATAAATTACAGTCAAACTATAACAAAAATGTTGAAAAAAAAAACGCGTTCAATTAACTCAAAAGTTAAATCTTTAATTAAGCAACTGGAAATGAAGGCATTGAGGTGCAATCATAGGAACTAAAGTAACGATATGATGTTCTGTGAATTCCATTTCTCATTATCGGAAAAGTTAAATTCAGATTGAAGTGATAGAGCTTGTCGAAGGAAGTATGAATGGCAATGTGAGGAATTCTCACTTCAATAACGTCTCTAACAATTCATAACAAATATGTTAGAGAAGTGCTCACTTTGTTCTGAACTTTGACGACAAAGCCAATGAAGACTGAAACGGAATCGACGTTGACATGCTGATGATGCAAATAAACGAACTTATTGGCATAGGAAGAAGCTTTATTGCTGTCAAAAACAACTTTATTTTGAGGAAAATCTAAAAGCTTCACAGCATTAGAACGAGGCATCCTAAAGATGCCAAGTGCACATACTGCGTAGAGGATATCTTGGTGTACAGAGCCTTTTCCCATATATTTAAAAATCCTGAAATTGACCGATGAAAATATTTTCCACTAGCCTTTCTTTTTTTAGGCATAAGTGTACTTCACCTTCACAATTAACTATTTTAACTCTCTGATTCAAACTCAGTCCAGCTGTAGAGTTTCATTTATCTTATTGGAACGATAGTGAACATCAATACTTCCTTTTAATCTCATAACTTAAAGAAATTTTTATTCCTTTCCCGGTTTATTGGAGTCGAAAAAGTAACCAAACATCATCCGATCATTACAGTTACCTTGGATGAGGTTTGCTACAAGTAAATAATAGGAACGAATTGTCTATGCCTAAAAATATGATATTGTGAAACCCTAATAAAGCAGATATTAAATGATGGAAAATATCAGTTCTGTGATAAGAAAAATTTTAGAAAAAACTAGTGGCCATCTTATCATTTTATGGAATAACACTGCTCTGATATAATCAGATTATAGAAATGGAACACCAGAAGCATTGCAAAATAAACCTACCACCTGTTATAAAAATATGGTCAGAAATGGAGAAGGAGATGAAGTTTGTAATTTTAAATAATTTAAAAACAATCAAAATGACATATCCATCACAGATATCACTGTAATTGAAAGGATATTATGAGGTAAGCAAAGGAAAAAAGAATGGAAGCGAAAAGATCACGAAATATGATAAAGATTTAATCTAGGGATACTGGGAGAAAAAGCCTCTGGAATTACATCAGTTCTAATGAATATGAGAAATCTGGGAACCAAATGTCTCTAAAAAGACTAACTAAGTGACTTAAGTGCTCGGTATCTTCAAAACTGGACTTGAAATATCTGACAAGTCACAAAAAATGATAATTAATCAGAACAGTGCTTCACTGCTGGTAACAGGTTGCAGGTATTGCAAGCTATATGCACTGTTGCAAGCTCTTTTCATCAGGCTAACACAAGGCCATATGCTGCCAAACTAGCAAGGCACAGTCTCAATTCATTTTGGTTTCCAGAAAAAGTAATAATTACATTACAAAACTTTGCTCCAACGTTTCGACTTATTTGTTAAAAGAAGGCAAAATCTTTGTATCTTTGTTTTTAATTCAATGAATTGACTTTTAGAGCTGTACTTAAGGAGCATAGATCATGGTCTACCGTTATTATATTAGGCGCCAAAGAAAATATGCAATAATTCACCATAATCCACCCATTACTTCCTGCTGTTATGATTAATTTAGTTTCCTTATACTCACGCAATGTTTTTAACTGTAAGCAATGCCTCGGCATGGAAAGAAATCCAAGCGAAGAAAACTCCAGCAAAGGGAGGTCGCTAAGCAAAGGTTTCAATTCTGTAATAAGTGCCGTGCGGTATTTCGTAGGTTAATGCGATGGAGCTTGCGAACAGGGAAAACTTGTGCATACCTTATAGTTTATGCTGTCACGTACAGTATCCTAATTATACTATTTGTTGCTGCATTTTTCGCTATCTTTGCTTTTACTTATATTTTCTATAGCAATACTTTGTGTTTTTCAAAATAAAAAAAAAAAAAACAACAAAAACAAAAGTAGAAACCTGAAAACCGATAATTTAAAAGAAAGAAATTAACATTTCTGAAAAATAAATGGTGTAAACGTCAAAGAAACATTGTAGAGTAGAGTCATTCATATTTAGTGTTTGCTTCCTACTTTACATTATTTTTGATTCACTTACTAAAAATAGTAGTAAATTTGAGTTTAACCTCTTAAATATAGCACAAACTGAAACAAACATTTTATATAAAACACTGATGTAAGGAAAATTAATTCTGTATAACACAGTCCTCCAACAAAACACTAAGATAATAAAATATTGCAAATAACTTATCACGTCATGACCATGATTTAACTTATAACCGTTTTAATTCTGTAATTTTAAATTCACGAAAGCAAATTAAGGGGAGTTAAAATAAAAAAAAGAAGGAAACAGTTTCTTAACCAATAAGATCGTTGCAATAATTTTGAAAACCTCCAAGTTGCATGATTCACGATGATGAAAAGACTATAACAACAACTTGAAAGTTCAAATTTAGGACTTGTTGAAGTGAAGAGATCAATTCGAAAATTTCAAAACCTCCGAAATTAAGTCAAAATTTGACTAATGAATTTATTTCTATGGAATAGGTTATTAAGGAATTTACAGTGTAAGTGTATATGCATATTAAATAAAGTGGTCATTGGTGAATGTTTCTGCTTTCTACCAGCATTTTTTTTTTTTGAGAATGGTAAGGATGTAAGAATGAAGAATATTCAGTCTAATTCAGCATGAATCCTGCGTAGCGAATTATCAAGATTATTTCTAAAACAGTGACAGAGGAATCTTTCGCTGTTTCAGCTTCTAAATGTTGAGTTCAGGCGGTGAACTGTAAGTAATAATTAGCTTTACTTCGGAGTAATTTCATTTTTAATCAAAGCTGATAGTTTATTGTCGTATAGTGTTCGTGATTCTCGATCCTTAATGACAGTTGCGGTGGAAAAAGCAACCGCATAGAAATCTTTGTTGGCAGTAAAAGCATCAAATTAATGAGAAAAAAAGCAATTATTCATTTTTCCTAGGCTAACTTATGCTATGAATAGCAAACGTGATTTGTGATTTGCTTGGCAAATGCGTGTGTACCGGCAAATTTTCAACCAAACAAGGTAAAAGGATGAAGACGATTTCCGAATATTTCAATCAATCCATTGAATGCAATATAATTTATAGCAAATTCATGATGCGTACCTTGTTAAAACCTTTACTAGAATAATTAAAATTATACAAATATTTCATTCTACAATATTATGCGATTTTGACCTTCGTTAATGAAGAGTAGGGAAAATATGCAGAAAGCCACAAATACGTAAATCTCTAAACTAAACATTATTTCCTCTGAGTTATTTCGCCAAAATCGACTGTAATAAATCAGAATTTAAGAAATTTGTTCACCCACGAATGTCTCAAATGTTAGTTTACAGCTAAAATAACAAACAATAACTAATCATTATGAAATTTAATTTACAAAGTTAGTCAGTTTCATAAATGGAAACTATTGGTTGTATGATATAAAAGTACGCTAATCCAAAATTTCAATACATGTAGGACTAAATACTCAGGAATTTATGGGACAAAAACATCGACCAGAGTACTCATCAAAATGAAAATTTCGACCCAGTTAGTTTCATTGGCAAGAAAACAAAGAAGCAATAAAACTAAAACATTAGAATCACTATTGCTAATCGTTAAATACGAACTGTTGCGGGAAAATTTGTTGTTTGCTTAAATTCTTTATTTGTAAGAAATTATAAGTCATTCTCGAAAGTTCTTCTTTAATCAAAAATTAGAAACTAAATTGAAGAGATTAAATTAAAAATAAATAGAAAAGAATAGATTCATCATGTCCAACGTAATCTAAATGATCCGGTAAATGCATATAGAGACAGGAAACGCTCTGTTACTAAAGTAAATATTTGCGAACTATTACCAAATTAAATCAGAGATTAACTAAGGAAAACCAGAGATTTATTGAGAAGCTACATTGGTTTAATGACGACTAATCAGTTGATGGTATCACTCTTAAAAGATCTGACAATATTGGAATATTTGAATGTCCGAAAACTTTTTGTAAATGAAGGATTGAAGTAGGTTATGCATTTCAAGAAACATAAATTGATCTTTCAGTCATCATCCTTTAACATGAGAAAAATCAAAAAATCACTGAAAATCACTAACACTGTGTACGAGAACAGCTTCAGCTTAGCATGTACTATTGCGTGGAAATTGTGTAATCTTCACACTGATTATTTTTTGCTTCTCCCTTGCTTCATGCCTACTTTTTTTAGGATAAAGTCAGGGTTACCGCACATATAGGCTATCACTAAAGCCGAGTAGAAAAGATAAATCCAGAAGAAGGTACAGTTACAATTGCAGTATCAATCCAATTATTGCTTTTGAGCAGGATATCATGAAAACCGATAACTGGAGAACTCAAAATTTAGAACAAATACTCAGTGTATCAAATAATATTCATATATAAAAAAACGGAAATAGTACGGGAAAAAGGTTTGTTGTGATGCAGCAAAATTAAATCTATTTTTAAATTGAGAAAGAAATTAAAGTCGTGACTTGAAATCAAAGCAAAAAATCGATCTTCGAACACACAAAATGATGACCTCTTCCGATACAGCCGATACAAATCCAATACGGGATACTGCAAGTGCTTAGGTGCTGAAAACTTTATTACAGATGTGAAATATATCCAGAGATCTGCAAGATTTTGCTACATTTTGTTGAAATTGAAACTCATAATTCATAACTGCTACAAAAAAATATTGCATATAGCTTTAATTCCTGAGTTACTTAACCTTTTCAAGAATGGTCAAAGTAATCTAAATCCTAAAAAAGCATTAACTGAGTAATGACAAATTATGCCAGGTACTATGTATTACTTTTCTCCCCAGAAAATCCCATCAATTTTTTAGAAATGGTTGCCTCATACATTTTTTTGTTACTACTTGAACCTTATAACTTCCAATCAAATTTTTTTCTGCATACCCAAAACAGATTAAAAGAACAATAGCACCATGTAAATAGATGATTTAATAAGAAAAAATTTTGACTTTAAATGTTAAACTGCTTCTTTCTTTATAACAGTCCATAAAAAAATATTTAAATACAACGATTTATACATTTAAAATGTCTTCCATTTCGTGATTTGCTTCCAAATTTATTAGGTTTCGAAAGATTAAATCCATTGGAATGTGTACTGGTTCCTAAAATAATCTAAAAGTTTGCATCTCGGATAGTGGGAAAAAATTAACTGTGTTTGATACACATAACAACAACACTTGTTTGAAATTAACGCAATGCAAACGAGGAGAAAAATAATGCAATGAAGAACGACAACACAAGAAGATGAAGCAAAAGCTTTATTTGAATCTACTCGCGATGTGCACTTGGATTAAAATTGTAGGAAATGCTATTATGGCTAAATTAGTTTATATGTGAGAGGACGGAAGATCTTGTGAAAGTCCTAATTTTTGCGCTACTGAATAAATATTGTTAACAATCAACACGAATAGCTATCCACATATGAAGACTGATTTTTGGAGAACCGATGAGTTATTTTGGACAAGAAAATTGAGAAATGGATTCAAGTTCCAACCTCCTATCGAATCTAGAACCCAGCATTCCTCATTTTTATACTTTCAATAGTTCATAAAACTAGCTTAATGACAAACAGTTAACGTAGAACGGCTGACGTCTGACGCAGTAATACATTTTTCGGACAGTGAGAGGCGGTTGCGTTTCAATACTTTCCATAGAAAATCGTAAGAACTGTGTGATATAAAAACGCATAACTATTTCATGGATCATGCATAAAATTGTGATTAACAAATAAAATTCAACTTATAAAATGTAGTAACATTTTAAATATAAAATATCTAAAACAGCATATTTGCTTAAGCTATCGAACCATTTTGCACATTTAAAGAGATCAGTGAACATGTGCAGAAAGGCTTGTTACCTCGTTTATGGATCCATGGGCATATTTGGAACATGTAATTGCAGACTGAAAATGGATACTGATAAAGGTAGACAATAGAGTTGGATATTGATCTCCTAGAATTATTATCCTGTTCAAGAAACTATAAATTCAGGTTTTAAAATTTCTCAAAATACAAAAATTTGAAGGTCGTAGTAGAAATCCACAAACCTTAGCATTTAAATTTTCAAAACGATGGGAGAAGAAAAGTTAGAGGCACGAAGGTATGACATCTTTTTTCCATACAATAAACTACTTATGGCGTTGAAAACATGCGAAGGAAAAGTGCATTGTGATGAAAGTGCGACATAGAGACAGCCTAACTGACCAGCTAAAATGGAACTAAGATCTTAACGCTCTCAAACTACTCAACTTTATATACATGCATAAGTAGCAATATTGATTTTGTTGAAGTGAAATAAATGAAGTCTACTTCCCTTTCATCTCCTATTTTCATAGATATGTTATTATTGTTAAAGTTGAAAAACCAGAAATTAATCCATTCTCGAAATACACTTTAATGTCTTAACAATGAAAAGTTTCTCTAGATCCTCTAAAACACAGTATAGCAGAATCTTCTAGGAAATTTGCTTTATTCTGCAATCCCAACAAAACATTGAAAAATCCTAAAAGTCCTAAAAATACAAGAAAGGCTAAAATGTTAGAAGTGTATATAGGAGAAATATTTGAATGCCAAGCGGGGATAAAAAGGTTCCAGAAAGGTTAGCCTCATAAAGCAATCAGAATTTTGAACCGAATTTCTCTATGCTGTTTTCAAGAAAAAATATGTGAAGAATTGCCTTTATGAACGAAATATAAATGTATAACTTAAAATTCCTGTACGATTATTCATTTAGAGTCTTCATTTGGAATAAAATGTAAATTGTCTTCCAAATGCACATTAATCTGCAAAACACTGGGAAATAATTTATGATCCAGTTGTAATATAAATGAATTATTTAGATTCTTTGCTTGGATCTATTCTGAATACTGGAATATCATCGGAGGGATTATGAATAAAACTTAGGTACAACGGAAACTGAGTGGGAAGCACGAATAGCACTGGAAATTTGCAGAGGTTAGGAGAATACGTGATAAGAATAAACAAAAGGAATGAGAGACAGATGGGAGAGAAGAGAGAGAGAAAGAGATGGACTAATCTATTAAATGAACCTTCTGTTTGCTTATATTGCATTTATGGTGACTGTGGGATATGGCTAGCATCAGAAATGTCCAACAGACTCATAGAATATTGCATATTTCCCAAACTCCCTCTGTTAAGCAAATGAGTGTCTTCCCAGATATTATCCATCAGAAATAAGGCTATCTAGGATAGTCAGTTGCTACGAGCTGCTATGAAAAACATTCCAGAGTTTTTTCTTTTAATGTTCTCACTCTCCTCGAAATGGAATTGCTAAAATGTAGTTAAATGAATCGACCATTTTAGGTCGTATCTGTATATCTTAGAAATAGCCACTTTCAATCTACGACCAGCCTTGCACAAGAACTTTGAAAAAAATTCCAAATGGTAACAATTTGTTTCCATTATATTTACTCTTCTCATTCACATGTAATACAACGGCAATAGAATCAATAATTATTAACATCGATTCAATTACATAACACTATAATTAAGAAAATGAAAGGAATTAATCTGCGCAAACCCATCAACTAAATTGGACAAAAGTCGGTGAAAGAGCTTTTGCAAAACAGCAATAAATATATCAGTAAAAAGAAATAGTCGAGGTGCATCCTGCGTGCAACACTCCACTGTTGTTGATAATAAGCTGCACTGCAAGTAGAGGTCACAACGTATGAATCATCAACAGCTTTCGAGATAACGTCAATCTGTTATACGCAACAGTTGAATGCTGTGGTAGAAGGTCGTACGGCATAAAGTAGAGCGTCCAGAGATAAATTTCTAGCAAAATTTCTTCAGAAACAAGTCGAAGCTAAGCTCCAAAAAGCATATGGTTGAAAACTTCCATCAGAAGCTCACCTATCAATAAGAAATCTCTCCTGCATACATCATCCATGCTAAGAAACTTCTCTTGTGGCTTTTCTGACTTAACAGTAACAACTCCCTTCGCCAGATCTAAACGGTAAAAACTAACGACTCCCTCATAACAAATAACAGCAACAACACTCAGCATCCGCAAACGACAGTTCCTCAGTTTCTTTTAACAATATGTTCACGACTAACCCTATTTAGTTCCAAACTTACAGCATTTGCCATATCACAAGATATTTGAAAACAGTAGATCTTCATTTACAGATTAAAATAAACAGTGCAAATATTCTTTCCAACAAGGACACATCTACCACAATATAAAGAAATCACTTCTTTCAAAAATCAATCAAAGGTTAAAAGCACTTCACAACTGCAACAAGGAAAATACCGCATTGCACCAGCCCTTTTACCACAGTAAATATAAGAAAATGAGTGACCACTGAAAAGTCACTTCTGATCCATCGAATAACTATTAAACTTAATTTAATTAATACTTATTAAACATAACTTAAGTAGAATTTTCTTGCATGGGATGAAACTACCAGTAAACAACACAGATATTCCTCAAGATAGCATAAAAGGTAAGACTTTCAAAAGTCTCAGATAACCACGCTAATATACTACACACCGGATAACTTTCCAAATACAAGAAATTCAAGATCAAATTGCATAAAAAATTTCAATCGACTGCGGGAAAATATAAGAAAGCAGTAAAAGAAGTTCCCTATATGAGTACAAGTACTTATAAAAGAGATATGAATAAAAAAAAAAAAAAAAAAAAAAAAAAAAAAAAGAAAAAAAAAACAGAAAATAATCGACGAAAGAAGTTTCAGCGTGAAATAACTGGAAACATACAAAAATAGAAAGTGAAAACAGAAGACTGAGCTTCATCACTCAGTTCGGATATTAATAACCAATCGTAAAAATTTCGGACTGGTTCAAACTTCTCTGCACTCGGTACATGTCACAGAAGTACATAATTATTACAGGAATATGTTACACTTCCGCTTTCACTTCAACCAATACCAAAATAACGCAAGCAATTATTACAAAAATATTTGAACGCACTAGCAGCCACTTCATAAATGGCTTACAATAAATGAATCCATCAGTAAATACAGAAAGTGAACAAACAATTTACCGAGGTAAATAGATTGAGTAATAATAAGAACAATCAAATACTACAAAAGCTTTTTTTTCTCGAAAAAATTAATTTTATTACAACTAAAACAACTGCCGCAAAAAAAAGAGTAGAAATGACTAGCAAAGATAAACACAAACCTGCAATACAATATAAACTAAGAAAATCCAAGAAAAATAGCCTGATAAAATAACACCAAACACACAACGGAAAAAAAATTTCGGCGAACATCACAATAACATATATGAACATAAGGGAAACAGTTTAAAAAGTGAAATTATTTCAGTGGTTCAATCCTTCTTCATTTGGCCTTTGATATCAGCAAACAAACACTCAAACTTCGAATATGAAGCGGAAGAATCAAAATATAAGCAGACTAAGTGGCTCCTTAATTAAATTAAATCTGAGGGATCCGCCGTTTGCAATTTTGCATCATCTTCACTTTTTCTGGCTTCGAAAAGATGTCGTCGGCGCCAAGCCGGTCCCAGCTTTAACAAATACCAAATCACTTTTCAATTCTTTAAAGACATTCCCTTCCATTTTAAATGTGCAATGATTCACATAAACTAATAAAGTAAAACATCTTGACAGATTATCCCTGCACTGAATATACATCGATTGAAAGACAAATTTCAATCTTAAATGTGAACATAATTCTCGTAAAAATTTTGAAAATATTTCAACTCAGTTGATGGGAATGAACTTTTCGAGTTAATGCAACCGAATGCAGTGGAAGAACTTTAAATTTTACCCCGTCATACTACCATTATTTCTATAGCGAATTTTAACGGCAAACCTTTCTAAGAAGTCCATGTAGTTTCTCCATTTCACAACGCATCGTGTTACAATACTGCACACAATCCCACATCATACGTGCTATATCAGTATCATCCCGTGTATCCATCGGGATATCTTTATGAAGTGGTGCAGAGAGTCGAAAAAACGGCACATTCATATTGTGACACCAGGAACGAGCTCGTTCTACTGGCGCTCCTTCCGTTGCTGTCACCTGGAAACAATTTTTATTGTTCACAACGGATCACATTATATCCAAAACTGTCCCGAAAAATTGTAAAACCGAATATATTCAATGCCTAAAAACCTGCTCGACGAGTATAACTCCCAGATTCTTGATGGCAACAGCAGAAGAATATGGGTTTGATGAGATTTCCAAGTTTGATGTTGATAAAGGCATTGTTGGAATAGCACCGGTACCGACGCTTAACAAACATCCAAGTTGTATGGCATTATCTTCTGAACTTGTCTGAAAAATATTTGAAAAACATACTGTATACAGCAGCACCAGCTTTTTTTCAAAGTCAAAACAAGGCAAAAAGCGGTAAAAGAAAGTAAACAATTAATCAAGCATTTTCTGTATTTAAACATCATAAATTAAAATCACAACTGCCATGAAATTTATCATTTACATAGAATCTGAAACATTTGCTTTCTGAAATCTTTCAACCTACCAAAAAATGGTTCGTCGTATTCCAAAACGCTAATTCAGAAAGCAATTCTAAGGCAGGGTTATTTGAAATAATGCCTCCATCAATATACCTATTATCAACAGAACTAAAATACGTCGGCGCTGCTGAAGTCCTTCGCAGTGCTTTCCACAGTAAAGTGTCTACAAAGGTTGTCATTGTTAATTTTGGATAATACAAAGAAACTGCTCATAAGATGAATAATTTTCCGAACAAAATAATCGGACTCCCGGAATATAACGTACCAGCGGGATCGGTATATCCAAGGGACGAATTTTCTTCGTCTGACAAAGGTAATCGAAAATTTCGCATTAGTTCCAAGCGCACTGGGAAACAATCAGCTCGTACTGTTGTCAAAATCATTCTTAAAAACAACGATAAAATTTATGCCTTGCTATACATTAATCCTACAACACTAAAAACAGTGTCGAATTCATAAATCACATAGAACGAGAATCCATACTTACTTAGGCCAAGGTACAGAAGCCAGAGTCATATCTGTGCCAACTTCTGCTTGTATAAATAATTCTAATAAAGAGGTATTATACGGTCGAGCCCAGCTATCAAAAATAAGATCTTTTAGACGCAAATAAATTTGCTGGCACTCACGCAATGTTTTCCCTGCAAACAAGTTCTCATAGTTAACCAACTTAAGAATACTACAAAATTACAGCAACAACTCATTCGGAGACCTTATAATCAATAATTATCCAAAAAGAACAAGACCTAAAGCCAAAGCAGCAGCAATGATTCCACCTGTAGAGGTACCAGCAACCATATCAAAATATGAAAAAAATGGCTCGCCCATCACTTTCTCAAGTTCCAATAGCATCTGAAATGATAAAATTATCCTTTCCTTTATTCTCACCACAGTCCAATTTTAAGCTCCTTTATGAGGAAAAGGAACATCTACAGACTATCAAAAGGAAATGAAACACAAAATGAGGAAAAATGGCGTAAAGAAAAAAACAATTATTACCTGTATGATAACAAGACCGCGAATCCCACCACCATCAAGTGATAATAAGTTCACGAAATCTGGGGTTTCCTTCTTTGCCGCTAATTCTTCCAATTTTTTCATCATTCGTTCGTAACAAAACTAAAATACATCAAAAATCACAAAACAAATATCAACTTCCAGACCGTAAATTCTAAACTACAGCGAATTCAAAAAGCATTAACGTACAATGCGCACAAACCTTCTGTTTAAAATCCTGAATAGAGTTGCTGACTTTAACATCTACAGATGTTTCAAGATCATCCATGAAAGCAGAACTACCAGTTCGAGGGATCATATAATTTTCAGCACTTTCTATCAATGACCACGAAGCATCTTTCATTTCATCCAGCTTCTTGCCGTTTACGCATCCAGAAACACATCCACTTTTCCCTCCACTGTCACAGCGACGTGCACCACAAATTGCAAGACTTTTTACCAGATCCCACCTGACAGCAACATTTTTACTAACAAATTTACGAAGAGAATACAATGCAAAAACTTTATAACCAATACTTTAACCTTACTCTTGAAGTTTAGATGCAAGATGTCGTGGTGTTTCACCATGTTTATTCTTTACATTTGGATCAGCACCTAGGCACAGAAGTAATCGAGTCATTAATAAATCCCTTCTTGAAACAGATAAATGAAGCGCGGTATCACCACTTTGATCTGACACATTCAAGTCGCAGTTATAAGACGACAAAGTCATGACCATACCTAGGAATTACTTTTCAGTTAACCAAGATGGCACGTTCCTAGCATAGTTCCAAATAAAAAAAAAATAAAGAATGGAGAATTACGCTCTACTCCTCACAGAAGTAAACACAACCTACATTATGGGAGACTAAACTAACAAAAAAAAAAGACAGCTGATTACGAGAACTACTAACCAACATCACCTCTACTGACGTACATATGAATAGGAGCCTGTCCAGCATTGTTTCGAGCATTCAGATCAAGTTCCTTATGTTTAAGGGAGAGTAAGCCCATTAGCGGTGTCTTAAATTGTGCTGCGTGTAATACCGTGTTTCCCGTGGCTGGGTCTTTTTCATGCAACAATTTGGGGGAAGCTTCCAGTAATGTCCGAATTACTTCCGTTGATTTTCCTTTACTTTGCATGGCTTCAAAGAGTGGAGATCGTCCAGCAACACGAATATTGACCTCGGCACCATGTGAGATTAATGTTGATACAATCCGTGGATTCGCATTCCGAATTGCAATCAGCACAGGAGTATATCCATCATGATTGGTTGTATTCAAAAGAGGATGTGTTTTATCAAATTCCCAAAGCAATTCCAACATAGTCACCGAAGCTAAGGCTGCATAATGTAATGAATTATTCCCTTTAATGTCTCGTGCTGTCGGATCGGCACCAAGTTCCAGAAGTCTCCGAACGATTTCCAAGCGATGCATTTCAATCGCAAGCATCAGTGGATAACGACCTTCCGGCTGAGCAGTTACTTGAAGCATCCTGGAAAATTTCTGGTTTCAAAATTGTCTCACAACTGAAACAAGTGAAAAATGATTTCAAAAAGAAGGAATCTGCAATGTGCATCCACCAGATGGTTTTTGTACATATAGTCTGAAGCGACTTACACATCAAATAAATCCTCATTTGTTGCCTGAAACCTTTTAATGCTTTCATTTGTAAAAAAATCGACCCGATTTGTCGCGATTGCAATTGGAACAATTAGCCAAAGTGGATGAGCACGCAACGCTGTTACCAAATCTCGTACTAGTCTTCGATTATCATTTTGCATGTCTGTAAAGAAGTTAACAGTTCACCATGAAGAAATAAAAAAGACAAAGTTCTATGACAAACAAACATTCACGAATCAAAAGCATGTCGGAGAATAAAATATACTTACCAAGCAGCATAAACAGTGCTTCACAATCATAGCACCGATTACATAAATCGATAGCTTCTTGAATTTCATGAGTACGGAATATGCTTACAGTAACAAGCAATTCGACCTCTTCTCGTCTGTTATCGTCCTTTTCTTCATTTTCTTTCGAAAACAGTACATGGAATAGTGGTGCAGCAGGTCGATTTTTCAGTGTACCCTGCACTACGCGTAATCCTTTCCTGCTGTTACTATGAGGATAGACGGAATTATGAGCTCGTAACAACTCCACCGGAAATGGCACTACCTGCACAATAGAATCAGTTAAATATACAATCTTGTGTCCAGTGAAACTAATAGTTTACTATTAGTTTCACTTAGTTTACTATTAGTGAAACTAATAGTTATCTAATAATGTCGTATGTAAGGAGTAAGAAATGGAATACTTCATAACAATCAGAAGGTATCCAGTAATCTTCACCAAAAACGCGTTCTCGTGCGCTTGACCAGAGCTCACCAAGTTTATGTGAAACTTGAGCTAATGAAAACAAACTGAAAAACTTAAAGTTTGTAAAAGGGAAAAAACCGTGATAGAACCTCTTGAGTTCTGCCTAACACATAGATTACATTAATGCTGTCAACTACAGCTTGCAGATTGATTTAGTTGTTTTATTACACCAATACACATTGCAGCATAACAGAGTTTTCCATGTACCCACAAAAATCTGACCTTGGTTTGACCGAGGTTTTCCTGACTGCTGGTGATGGTGGTGGTGTAGGAACGCCTTCCTCAGATGCTAGAGCCGCTGATGGAATACTTTCCATCTCTGATAAAACAGCCGTCGCTGTTGTTTCAGTATTCGCTCGAGCTTCATCAACTCCCCGTGACGAAGACAACTTCAGAGACGATTTGCTGATTGTTGTTGTTAAGTCACTGTACAACAAAGAAGCGGCACCAATTTGCTCATCATTTATTTCAACTGCTTTTTCACTCTCAGTTTTATTACCATCAGCATCAGTTATCTGAGAATTAATGCCGACAGTTATGGCTTCTAATGTCGATATATTTAAATCGGTCATTGAGTGTACACCCGTCTATTGCCTTCACTCCTTGATATTCATTATGATTGCTTTCACCTTTAAAAACACTGATTATATATGTTAATGAGGACAGATTATATCACATTTCATTCGATAACAGCACATTTACCGCTCGTAAAGCATAAAACGTTGAGATAATTCCTTCATCATTGTAGCCCTTCATACATTATATACTTTATGGAAGCTTTTGGTAACTGCAACAGCTGACGATATATTACCATACTTCCTAGTTATACAGTATTGTTCAGCTCAATGAATATCGATCCGCAAAAATTGTGCATATGATTTAATGTCCAAAATACATGTGTTTAATATCAAATGTAGCACCATTTTAATTTATCCTGAGAACGAAATACTCAGTAAATAAATCGTCTGCAAACTAAAGTACTCGACCGATAAGGTTTGTTCTTTCACCTCTCATCTATTATCTGATGAGAATTTGAACATTTTGTTCCAAACTTAATATCAGTCCTTCACTAATAAAAGCAACATATAAGACCTATAGAGGAACTCTCAACAAAGACCTTACCACCAAACAAACTAATAATTTAAACACTTTGAAATACAATATTTTTTTATTGTATTTCAACTTGTATCTCAACCCATCCTCCACGTTCCAGCACGAAATACACAATTTTCTAACACTGATTCTCCACTGATACTATATCATTTATTTACTTGCAGCCTTCGCCCAGTAATCGTAGCAATGCTTTTAATCATAGCAAACCCTGACACTCCTCAAGCATCACTATTTCTCCGTTAACCTTTGCAAGTTCACTGTCTCCCTAAAGTAACTCCATTAGCAGAAGGTCATGAAGGGTTACCCCACGCAATTTTGTGTCCCAAATGGAAGCTTCTTATTAACGAGGGGCAGTTGCAAAAGAGGAAGAGAGAGGGAGTAGTGGAGCGACAAATGTCATCGCTGGGAGATGACATAGAAGAGGCCTAGAACGGAGTAGATTTAATACATCACCACAATGGATTTAAAAAACCATTCATCCTCTCTCTTACTTCTTCTCACCTCCTATGAAGTTGAAAGTTTTAATTCTCATAACAGAAGCGAAACACTGATAGCCTCATAAACTATCTTGTTTGAATTTATCTCATAGTCGGAGAACTAAGTTGAATCTATCGTTGTTTGGTTCAGCTACAAATGCTGTCATAGCTGACCAATACAAGCTGAGTTTCAATCACTAGTTCTTGGGATTTCAATGAGTAAATTGAAATCCCTTTTCATTTTGATTGCGTTCTCCGCAGTGAAACGTGAAAACCACTTATTAAACTTTTCAACACGCAAAAGATTTTCTGTGATAGTTTTTGTTTGACAATGTTCCATTTGTAGTGGACATAAACTGTAATATATTTCAACATTGTCTTTGTGATTTTATTTCTTTACTAACCAGCGCAATCAATTCCATAACAGATTGTCTCGTATGAAATGATAAGAATGTCCATTTATTGACTTTTGAGCTTCAAAAGTCCGAAACTTAAATCATAGTACCTCTCTGAATTTAAAAGCATAGTATTCAAGGGTTTGCAAAAGACTACGGACAATTGAAAATTGTCATTTGTCCAGAACTGTTTCAGATTTACTCATTATAATGTGTTACCATGGTGATGATAAACACTTGCTCTTTTGATGCAACAACACTCATCCATCGTATGCATTGTTTTGCTAAGATTTCCTATTAATTAGTTATTTATAAAATTAGTAAGACAGTAATCTCGCAGCACTGTTTCCTCAAAAATATAGTTTGAAAATTGAGCTTGCGTCCCTCTTTTTCTCTTCACAAACTCTTCTACATGCTGAGGCTATGACTCTACAACTGCATATTTTTTTCTCATTTTTCTTAATGAATTCCGCAGAGCTGCTAAGGAATCTGACGAAGTTTTAGGCGGGTTGTATTGGTGGCAGTGCATGACATCCTGTGCACATTTGATGCTTTTAAAAAACATAAGGTTACGAAAATTATTTCAATTATGAGGCATCTAAATGAAGAAGTCCCAGTACTTTGTATTGATTGCCTGCGGATACTAGGCTTGCGTCCCTCTTTTTCTCCTTCTTCCTTTCTATGTATGTGTGGACTCATTATATGTTCCAGTGACTTCAACAAGGTCCTTTTTTCAGAAGCCTATCCATGTGTTTGTCATTTGTATGCTTTTATTATTGCCAAGCTTAGTTAAAACTATTTCGTACCTACCCAGTCCCAGTACTTTATATTGGTTATTCGCATGTAATTGGGTTTAAATAACTTTCTAACTAACTGAGATTAATATTTTTTCTCGAGAATCACATTGAATTTTATAGCCAATTTTTGAAATGTATCTATTATATGATGAGATACTATACGCAATCATTACTGAGAGATTTTCATTCTAGAACTTTCATTCAGGTTTTATGCAATGGACCGTCGAGGAGGATTTCAGGGTGGTTTTGGTAGCGTCAACACCGGTAGTTTTGATAATCACACTTCAGTTAATCATGCTGAAAGATGGCCCAGGTATTTGAACTAAACTACTTCTGAATGAGAAAGAAATACTCAAGCTACATTTATTGCAAACTTTAAAAACAAAATTCTCACTCTCTGAGTCAGTTTGCACCTTATCTGGCCCACTAAAAGTGAAAATTGAATTTCCCCCACGTTCTTTCCACCAGAATTTGCCTTCTCACTTCCTAAAAATGTAATCAGCTATGGAATCTATTTTGCACATTAATAAAATAAAAAACTGATTTCAACATTATGTGATCTCTGAAAATGAGTTTTTATTCATTGTTCAGTACTCATCTAAAACGGAAAATTGATGTATACATTTATTTTTCAACGTATTTAACAGTTAAATTAGCGCCAGAAATAAGGTTAGCTCTTTCTCTTTTTAGAATTTCCATTTTCTAAATTTTCGAAAAACCCTGCAGTTCAACGAGAAATCAAGGTGCTGGACCACGGCGAATAGGTAGTGGTTTACGTCGTATAACGATTGATTGGGATAAGCCATGGATTCCAGTAACAAAGCTTGGCCGTTTGGTAAAAGATGGACGAGTAGCTACAATAGAGGAGATCTACTATAAGTCGATACCCATACTAGTTGGTCACCTTATCATTGTAATTCAATAATAGCCTCCTGATTAGTGCGAGACTTGGAGGAAAATGAAGGAAGAATTGGAAGAAACCTGCATAGAGATGAAACATAACACAAAAATCAAGGGAAAACAGGCTGGGTTGGGTAATAACAAACAAAGCGCTGACATTTCTAAAGGTAACCGAGTCTCGTGGTAAGAAAGTGTTGAGAAGTTTGCTGCCAGAATACAATAGCGCTACAAGTAATGAAACAGAAAGACTGGAAAATTTTGGTTTTAAATTTGGTATGGCATCTGAAATAATTGATGGTATATATGCTTGACTATACTGCTGACCTGACTGTACTAATATGTGTTAAGCAACAAACATCATTGCAAGAACAAACGCGAGCAACCCCGTAAATTCAACCATACCAACATAAACGTAAATTTTCATCTCACCTTTCGATTCAGGGTTTCTTGTAAGCCCACTTAGCATAGTAGAAAATGTATTTGTTACATGGAGACCTGCCTGGAGTATGCCAAGTACGGTTAAACCAATCGCTATAAACTTTAAAGCTGCTAAATCCATATATCACCTTTAACTATTTCTTCAATGTATTAATCATATTCTAGAAAAAAATCAATTACTTTACTCATCTGATAAATATATTGCAGGAATATCAATTTTTTGAGTCAAAGATTTTTTCCTTCCACGGTTTTGAAATTTATGTAGTGTGTTGAGCGTTCTAATAGTCAGTTATATATGATCTTCAACAAAAACTCTCTAACGAAAAAAACGATTACTTAATTCTTTCCGAATTGATGGATCCTACTCAAAGCTGCGCCAATTCAAATTCAATTAAAGAGAAGAAAGAATTACAGGAATATCAAATTGTGGATCTATTAGTACCAAATTTGAAAGAGCAGGTGTTGAAGATTCTTCCTGTACAAAAGGAAGTTCGAAGTGGGTTGCGCACTCGATTTCGGGCGTTTGTTGCTATTGGTGACAAGAATGGGCACGTGGGTCTTGGAATGCAGTGCGCAAAACGTGTCAGCACCGCGATCAGACTTGCAATTTATCGTGCAAAGACAGCAGTGGTGCCTGTACGACGAGCCTATTGGCATACGGGACATGGCTTACCTCATACTATACCCTGCAAGGTACTTGCCTGTTTTCCTTTCTTGGTCTTTTGCAATCTAAACAGCCTACTGTTACTGATTTTTCAATGACTGCAACTGTTACACACTATAACAAACTTATCCTCAAAGTTTTGAAATGAAATCAATACCACCGTCTAATAAAACTTCGATTTATGTTCAGTTTCCTCTTTTCAAAGAAGACTTGCGCCCTTAAATTTTGTGTACTGGAAGATTTAACTAAATTGTTCAAAAGGTGACATTAAAAGATATCGAAACCGTCCAAGCTGTTGTATTTTTATCAACTAACTTGGTTAGACATTCAGCAGTTTTCACAGCTTGCAAAAGCTTTTGAGCAAATAACTCCACTATGGTTTCCATATCCTCTAACTATATTTCATCCAAAATTTCCACGTCTTCTAACTACATTTCATGCAAATTCATCGACTTTTACATTTATCCCTAAATAAATGTAATTGCAAGACTCATACAAATGCTTTGTTTTGAAACGTAGACTTGTAAAAAATTTCAACTTTTATTTATAAAATGAAACCTTAGCAAATAAAAAAAAAACCAAAACGGAAAACTGGTTAAAAAACTGTCAACACTTACTTGGTCAGCATGAACTTGGCTCTGTTGCTATTATCTATACAAAGGACTTTCAGGAAGATTCCGATGAAGATTCCATCCAACCTAGCAGCAAGCAACACAGCTGTATGCAAATTTGAGATTGAAAAATCCTTGAAAAAATTAATCTGAGATTAAGAAACCTTTGGGAGAGAAAGGAAAAGCCTGATAATCATGTAAATCGGCAAAAAAAGTTTAAAACAACGAATAGAAAGCTCTGCGGAACGAAATCAAACAACATATTATCTGAGTGTTTTGGACTAAAAAAAGGAAACTTATTAAAAAGAACACAAAGAAGGAAACACAGCGATCTTATGCAGTATAAAATCCGGAAAGAAAGAAGGCACAAAACAACTCGCAATCCACAGCAATATTCTACCGCTTCTTTTCTGTTATCTCATTCTATAAAAAAAAAAATTGGCTTACAAATTAGAATATGAGGGCGTAGCGAAGGAAGATTTACTACACAATTACTACACATGAATATCATTACTAAATCAAAAATATTCAGTTCGAGGGTGATAACAACCGTTTTGATTAATGTTTTACACATCTACAACCCTCTACACCACGGTACATCAAAAAAGGAAGGATAAAAAATATTTGATTACTTCAGTCCTTGTACCTCTTACATAAACAGAAACAAACGAAACCAAAAATGGAGATATATAAGAAGTAAAGAACATGAGATTCTCAAGTTCATTACTTTTTGAGAAAAATAAATAAGCGAACAACGAATGAAATATGAAAAATTAGCCAAGAATACTTGGTTGGAGCGTGACTATATTCGTTTTGATTGATTTTGCGCAGTCACCAGCCCTAGGTATTATGAAACGATGAACTGCCGTAACCTGAAAAGAAAAGATCTCCACACATTTGAAGTGAGTGAAAATAGATCCAAAGAGAATAAGGAATCAAGAATACATCTAGATAAAGCTGTTTTGTAATTAGTGAGAATTTTTTATCCCTTTAATTTCATAAGATACTCGGCTAGAGTATTTACTTTCCCGAAGATTTTCACATCACACTTCGACAAGTAAAGAAAATGATAAATGCAGGCATTGATAGATTTAAGGAGGAAGACACACAGGAGTAAAATAAGTGTAAATTGCCTTGTAATCATCTTCATCAGTACAATAACCAAACTTGAACGTCAGCAGCTCAGGGATTTTTTTTCGGCTTGAAACACGCAGTACTGATCCATATGCATGACGTGCTCGTAGGATGACCCCTCCAACCTATAATACATAGAACATAATTATCGTAGAGAAAAATTTCTTTGAGAAACTAAGTTCAAAAAAAAAAAAACACATCGGAAGAATCTGCTGAATTTAAAAAATACAATCAATGCATAAAATCAATAAGTGGATGACCATAGTTGAGAAAAATCTCTAAAGTCCTTATTTTGAAACTTAAAAACCTTTTCTTCTTGATGAAAAATGAGAATATGTGTCGCTGTTAAAGCTAAATAGCATTCCACAGTACGGTGACTTCTACCTTCTGTAAATACTTCCAACCCTTCAAAATACTCCAGTACACCATTTTGTTTTAGAACATCGTCCAACTTCTGAAGTTTATCTTTAAACCTATAATTTATTAAATTCTGTTGATTCGCTAAATTCTCTCACTTCTAACGGATGTTTTTGACTTTATTAGGAATCTAGTTAATGTTAAAGCCATATTTCAGGTGATCATACAAATCAGATATCTCAATTATCCTTAAGACGAATTCAAATATGAAAACACTAACTTTTGGTTCATAGAATCTTGGACTGGATGTAATAGCGATAGTTTCTGTTTCAGAATCAGAATCACTAAGAGTGAAGACGGATTTTTCGTTACGGTATCGTTTACCGTGCCGCTGACTTGTCTCAACATGAGTAAACTGAGCAGTATTTGGACCAAGTGTCACAATTATAGGCAGTTTCCGCACTTTTTCCCTAATTGAAGGTGCTGTTGCCTTAACTGCGTCGAGAATACTACCAACACCAAGTTTCCACTGGAAAATACCTTAGCTTTCCCAAGAAATTTTTTATGACATTCTCAACAACTTACTTATTTGCAAAAATCCTGGTAGAATCACATATCCTCAATACACAAACCAACGACAATCACTCTCGCAATAGTACAATTAGCTAATGAAAAGTTTTTTAAAAACCCTTACAGACGATTTTCTTTGAGACTCTTTTTCGACTTCGTGTAATGGCTGCCTATTACACTCCTTGCAAAGGGCTGAATAATGTCCATCCAAGCGTTCAAAATTTGGTGCAAGCTGTTCATGAAGAGCTAAATAACACTTTTTTCAAGAAGTTTCAAGTAAACATACAAGATGAAATGATTATTAATGAAATAAAAAAACACCTTTATAACCTCCGTCTACCAAAGCAATATGTTTTCGTCCCTGTTGTAAAAAACTTGCAATAACCATATGCAAATAAAGATCATCTTCATGTCCAGAACCAAGGAAAAGGATATGTTCATCGGAATGAAAAGAACATCGATAAGCGTCCAGACTGGATAAAGCCAATTTATATTGAAGTGGTGCTTCAACAAACTAAAGAAAAACCTCTACATTAACAACAGATAAAAGAAGGGAATTTGTAATGGACAAGAATGCTGCTTCAGATAACCTAATTAAACTTGCAGTGAAGAATTAGCTACAATACCCCAGTCAGTTATTTACTTGAGGAAAGTAACATTTTTCAAATTTCTTCAAAGCTCAAATGTCGAATATGAAGAGCACAAAAGACATTTGATTATTTCACCCAACATTTGATTATGGAACAACATTTCACATTAGTTCCAGAATAAAAAAGAACTACCACACCTAAGCAAAATGAAAAAGGAATCGTGCCTTGGGAAAAAAAAAATGAAGCGCACCAGTGTAGAATCCAGGTTGTATGAGCCATCCAAATGGCCAGCTGAATATTGGTCATGAGATCGGGCATCAATGATAAAGAAATTCGGTTCTGAACCCTGTTTTGAAAACTGTATTGATGAAACAAAGTTGAAAATTATAAGAAAGAACAGAAATTGCCAACTATTTCTACGTTAAAATAGACAAAATAATCACTGCACTGAAATTTACCGTGAGGCTTATTCTTCACTATTACCAAATCACCAAAGAGGAAACTTGACATAAGAAAAATAATTTTAAACTAAATTGTAAGCAGATTCCTTACAGCTGCATTAAGGTTTTCATCCAAACCCATTCTGATAACATCACGCGGATCAATTGGCAATGCAAGTAACTTTGAAAGATCAGCTTGCATTTCTTCTACATGTCGAGAGCCAAACAAAACACGTTGAAAATCCTGGATTAAAAATGATCTTGAGAAACACATGGAAGTAAGCATAACCAGCAAATGAAAAGAAATGGGAAAGTAGAAACTTCTAGAAACCACTATGATTCTCCAGGATCACAGGTGAAAACCTGTATTTGGAATAATGCCAAAGAAATCTGCAATTAAACGTCAAATGAAATTACTTGTTTAATAGACGACGGTGTCTGATTTAGAAACAAGACCGATAAATCAAAAAAGTCGTCCACATCATCCGTGGAAAGCTCTTTCACAGCAAATCGAATCGTATCAATCAATTCACTGCAAGGATAAAAATTTAACTGAGAGAACAGCACAACTAGAAATGAGAACCGTACCAAGCAAAAAGCAATGACCTTTTTGTGTTCAGCGCCATAAGCTGATCGGAGCAATTGATTAAGAAGACCAAAACCATTGTAAACAACAAATATGGATCACCCTCAACAATTATTTGTTAAATTCTACTGAAATCACTTGTACAACTACAATGAGAAAAAGCTTAACTTCACTTTCAACTTGATTTTCATTAATTTATGGAATACTAAAAATTTGTCAGTAATCGGCAGATCAAAATTTATTCAAAGATTTACTCTCTCGAACAATTTGTCCCACACCACATACAATGACTGCTTGCAAATTTCAGGAGCAAATAGTGCAGCGAAAAATGGACGTCCATATTCAAAAGAAGTAACTTTATGAGACTCCAGATGTGAGCTGAGCAATGGGTCGTGATACTGTACAATCAAATGCATAAGCTGATAGCATACGGCACCTTTCAATATGTCCCTTAAAAAAAAAACAACAAAAAAAGTTAGTATGGAGGATTAGACCATGCTCTTTCAAAAATTTGGATAATGAATAACATCAGTCAAGAAGCCACTTGGCAGTTACGTTAACAAGATTATTATCATAACCAGATAACAAGAGAACCTTGGCACAAATTTCGTAGTTATAGCATAAAATATATTGTAGAGTTCATCCACACTACACCGTAATGGCACCAACATTTCTAAAATGTTCGTATAGCTCTCATCGAAGTCACATTCTTCACGCTCACAAAACAATGCTAGCACAGATTCCAGATCACTGTTACCCAACACAGATGGACATCGATCAAGGACTTTCAAGCACGCTGTATGGATTTGCTCATTCTTCTGATGTGATATCTTCCGGCATGGAATACCTGGCTTATTCTGGATGCCTAGGTTTTTCTGCAATAAACTTTTTATCAAGTACTAATGAAGTACAACTCGACCTTAGATCCAGTTGTACTCTGACTTGAACTGATAAATCAATTCTCGATTTCCAAATTTCCCACTTCCACTGAACTTTATATTTACTGCAATAAACTGAACTGTTCACTGCAAGCAACACTCGATAAAGAGGATGAAAAAACGTACCACCCATTTCTGGTGATACGATTCCAAATTTCTGAAATATTCAGTGTCGGATAGCGTAGCCGATGATTTCACTGTCTTAGTTTCGTCTTCATTCATAGTTTCGAAGCAAACAGAAAATCCCTGAACTTCCGACAGATCAACTAAGAAGACTGACAACAGTACACCTGAAATACGACAATTTTCTGGACCTCCGCTGGAGTGCATTTCTTGTTGATGATTGATATCAGTTTGACACGGCCGACCACTACGAGATAGTTCCGACATCACCTGTCCAACCACCCATGTTAGTTAATTATTCATTGGTTAGGTTATCGTGGAAAACAGCAGCTATCCCACCGTCTCCCTCGTCAAATACCCTCGCAATTCAAACTACCCTAGTCATCGCGTCGGGCAATATCAGCCAATGCAAATACCTGTCTCAATGCTTTTATTCCATCAGAACTATCTTTCCTAAATATCCGGCACTATTATCACAGACACATCAAAATAGTTAATCTGCGAACGCGAACATCAACACGGTTGAAACATCCTGAAAAGTTCGCTAATTAAGAGTGAAAAATTCTAAAAAGTTAAGTTCCTAAGTGAGTTTGCAATAATGACAATACTATTATTTGCACCTATTATTTACATTACTTCGTAATTGTTTTATCCATAATAATCAACAATAATAATTAATAATCAATAATAACAATAATAATAATAATAACAATAATAATAATAATTAATAATAATAAAAGTATATAAATGAGCCTTGAGAATATATGTGCTTTTACTACCCTCATTGATCATGAATATCTTTTTTGATATGAGCAAGATAATGCCTGTGCTTCACGTTTCAGGTTAAGAAAACAGGAAACTATGGTTTAGGAATATCTGTGAAATGAGGGATTAAATGAACTGACGTCATCACCCATAATGCATCCAGCTTATAAGGCCTCCCTCATTGCAGTTTGCTGCATAATATGGATGGATGACTCCCACGGCCTTAGGATGAGTTAGCCACGCTACATATAACCGTTGGCCTCATATAACCGAGTTAGACTAGTTACATCTTCGACTGGCCCTTATATCACATGTCGTCATGAGTTTCACTTAACTTTGAAATATGTTAATTAACATTTTCCTTGGCATTTGTTCTAAATCAACATTCTTTTACTCTCATTTATTATGTTTCCTTCTGCTTTTTAAGCCAAATTCTTGAAATTTAATCAATAATTCCGCAAGCACATCATTCAACTTTCTGTCATTCTCAATATAAAGATTTTCACTCATCATATTCCGAAATATTAGAGTGACTTTGGAAACTCTCGGGTGTAGTTTATAATCATTTGGCATTTGAGAGCAAAGATGTAAAGATCTTCAATTTCCAACAAAGTAGGTGATAATATGTATAGCTATAAGGATAATTGCCGGAAGGGCAAGCAGACATTTGAAGTACAGTGTTTGTTATGCCTCGTTTGTTTGTAGTAAATCCTTGTCGAAATGGAACGATAGCGACTTATTTTAGTGCTGAGAAAATTCAACAGATTGATGGCTAGATACAGAAAAGGTTAGTTATGCAGTCATGAACTTGATTATAAATGTTATGAGATTTAAAATCCACATTTGTTTTGTGTAAGAATGATTTCTTTTATCAGTTTGTTTGTTTGCAAATTTTAATTGAGTTGTCATTCAACTATTTAAATGACTAGTTGAATTTTTTCCTAATTTTAACATTATGTTGGACCTCCAAGTTTGAGATTAAAACAGCACAAGAAGAAATATGGAAGTTGCCTGAAAACGATGATGATACGAACTGAAGTATGAATATATAAGTAGGAAGTTTAGATAATACTAATATGTGGTAAAATGTCTTTCAAGGTAAAGACGCGAAATATGCGGAAACAATTAGCGATGACGAAGATCAGAAAGGAATCAAATGTTCTGTCATAGAGAATTACTGGCAGAGGGAAGCTGACATTCCAGTACATCAGTCAATATTCAATATATCTGAACAACCCTTTTCAGCAATCAATGCAACCTTACTGCCAGATTCATTTGTAGAGGCATCGGAAATGTAAATTTTTCATTTTTATCTAAAAAATTCTGTTTATTAAAAGTATGATTTGGAGAAAATAACAAAGCATTAATAAGACTAAAACAACAATCAATATATCGTCTGGAGTGTAATATTATCCCTCTTCATAATTGCAATTTATTAAAACTAAATTTACCTTAAAGTTGAAGTAGTGAAGTGCTGTGTTTCAGATGGTATCACTAAATAGATTCGATAATGATTTATTATTCTTGAACTGTATGAATAGAACCAGGGAAACAAAATTGTTTGGATAAAAAAGCGATTATCGTTCAACTTTTTCAGGATGACACTTTTTTAAAGTTTATTTTATCTTTTAGCTTTGACGAATTTGGATTCCGGATCGATTGCAAAGTTAATAGCAACAATTTGTTACCAGTTGAAACGTCTCAAAATCGGTAACGAAATTTGAATTTTTTTTGAATTCCAAAGAATTATTGAAGTGAAGGTTTACGTGCGATAGTCATTTGCTATTTGTGGTAAAGCAAAGACGCAAATGCGATTGTACGGTACGATATAACTGTGTATTTCCTATGAGTATTAAGAAAAACGTGTATGTAAAAGTTAAGAAATTAAAAAATATTTCTAAAGATACAAAAATACAAGTAATGGAAGTTGACAACGTGATTTTCTTGAGGATGCGCTGGATAGCACTGCTTGAATTTGGACACGATGATGTGAAGGAAGAGTTAACATGGTCAAAAGTGGACGTGGAAAAATTAGATTCTGAAAAGTTGATGACTCTTATCCATGAAGTTGGAATAGCTCATTCACTTCGGCCATTTTTATGGCCAAGATTTTGTGGTGCAACAAAAAAGAAAGCGGCAAGTGCTTTCAGCTATTTTGAGGTAATCAAGCACTGCGACAAGGATAAGTCGTCAGCAAGTGCGCAGATTGAAAAAGACTTATCAAGGTAAAAGATGGCTAATTTTCAGTTACATTCACTTAGAAAATCTCGAAATTATATTTCTATCAAACTTCTTTCAAATCTTTTCTGAAGTAATTTAAACTTAGAATCTTATATAGAAATTGTTTTGAAGAGTTCCAGTACAATCAGATTTCAGGATATTACCTAACAATATATGTTTTTGGCATTCCGGTAGTAAAGGTATCGAAAGCTTACGAAGAGTTCTGAAGTCAATTGCTTATATTTATCCGGATGTTGGTTACTGTCAAGGAATGGGTGTTATTGCAGCTTCGTTATTACTGTTTTGCCCGGAAGAAACAGTATTCTGGATTATAGCTTCATTAATTGAAGATATATTTCCACCCAATTATTATAGTCTATCATTTCTTGGTTTACAGGTAAATAAATCATGTTCCTTTCGCTTTCATATAATGGCAACAACTCCTTTTTGTGAATAGCAGTTCAATTTCTAATTTTATTTAAGTTAGCTTAATATTTCTTATTTCTATTTTTTTACAAGTGATCATTCTGAATGAGCTGCATTAATAAGCTACCGTATTATAAGATATTTCAGATCTTCAACATTCCGCGTGAAGTAGGCAACTATATTAACAAAGTTTCAGGCAGATGAACGAGTTTCGCAGCATCTAATTGGGATACATCTACCGGAACTGCATAATATTTTAAAAGATAATGACGTTGAGTTATCATTAATTACTGTTAATTGGTTCCTGACAGCTTTTGCATCAGTTCTTTCCATGCGAGTTTTGCTGCGTGTTTGGGATTGTTTGTTCGTTTTCGGTGGAGTGACGATGTTCAGGGTAAAAACATTACTCCCGGAAGGATCTTTCTCCGGCATGCTTTGTATTGTAGTAGTATGCTGGACTTAACTGACCGGTTCTTTGTTGTTTCGTTGCGAAATAATGTCAAGGAAATAAATTAAGAAGAAGCTGGATTTAGTATCACTAGGAACATCAAATAACAAATTTTCTTACAGATAGACTAAGTGATGGATGAATTAAAAACAAATTATTGAACAGCCGGTATTCCAACACAGCTAATAATAAAATAATTGTAAAAACCACCAAATTTTCTTAATTTATTTCTAGGTGTTAATCTCGATTTTGAAAATCAAGGAGGATGATTTAATAGAAATGAAATACAATGAAAACATTACAGTAGAAGTGTTCAATACAATTTCGCAGATTCCAGTGTCTTTAAGTAATCCAGGTAATTTCTCTTTTTCTTCTTTCACTCCCATAGCAAACACTTCTTACAAAATTGTTTACAGGATATTTAATGGAACTATGTACATCTTTTGAATTTTCAATAACTGCGGAATTTATCGAAAGAGCTCGAAAACAACAGCAAGCAATTCTATTAGCTAGCCAAGGAGTTATCATAAACACAAATAATGTTACAAATTTACCTAAACAGCATGTTCGAAGACGTAAGCTAGTGGGATCAAAAAGTTTTGTGCAGCAGATATTTGCTTCATCTAAAGAACAGGTGTGGTTTATCATGTGAAGAGCTTTAATTAATAGTAACTGATGCACAAAAAGCTAATCAAGAGTTTCAAAAATTGATATGATAAAATTTTATTAAGTAATAATGAGTTTGCAGCTTTGACTTTTGCTGTTTCATTCTTTTCCAACTTTACTCAAATGTTATTGAAAGTTTATTGATAAAAACTCGATATAAATAATACTTTCTAAATGTGAAGTCATATTAATTTTTGATTCTCATTATTATTTCTAAAATCTCGAGCTTGTGCAAAAGCTAGTAGAAATTGTTGAGTTGATTCGAATTCCAAATTTTTTAATTAATTTCGTCTGCAAAATTTGAAAGCAAATACTTGGACCAGGGTTTCCGTCCTTCATATAATCTTTTTAAGGGACTATTTGATATACTAAAAGTTTTTGCACACTACAGTCTTCCCGACATATCGAAAACAGAAAGTAGTGTCCATCTGAATATTTTAAACCGATAATGGATCCGTTTTTGGTGTTTTTGCTGATATTTTAGAAGTTAAATAGAACGTTAACGCATAGATAAGCTCGTGCTTGATAACTAGAAGTTCTTGTTTCTAGAAATTAACACCTATTTGTGAATTATTTTTAGGATATTGAAAATGATCCGAAGACAAAAAATGTTCGGCTTACTGAACTTATCGTCGATTTACGAGATGCCGTTTTGCATATCTGTCGATATTTCATTGAATGCGATGAGTCGTTTAAAAGAGTGGTTAACTTACAGGTTATTATTTATTTCAAATCATTGCTTCACACCTTTTCTTAGTCCTTATGACAAGTTTAGCAGACGGAGATTAAACTGTTATACACAATTTCATTTAAGGCAGACTACTCGGCAGAGGATCGGCAAAATGAAAAAGAGGAATTTTTAAAAACGCGACATAATGAATATCGTCGTGCGAGAGCATTGTTAGATTTTAGGCGGCAAGATGAGGATGAATTAGGATTCAGGTGCAAGTTTTCAATTTTTTATTCGGTTTCAATTTCCAGTTTTATTTGAAAAAGTGAATCTGTTCGTAACGATATTGTCGCTTGCAGGAAGAATGATATAATAACAGTTATTTGTGAAAAAGATGAACACTGCTGGGTTGGTGAAGTAAATGGACTAAGGGGATGGTTTCCCGCAAAATTTGTCGAAGTTCTTTTCTATTCGACTAATATTTATTCTTTAACTTATAAATGTACCAACATTCTGTTTCTTCATTTCGAAATTTGATGGCTTTTATGCCTGCTTATGCATTTTCAGATAGTTGATGATCGTGGGCGTGATTATACAATATACGGTGATGAAGCAGTTTACCCAGAGATAACCGATAAGATCCGTAGACGTCTGGCTTCAGCGTTGAAACTGATTTTAGATCATGGATTGCGAAAGTCGGGTGTACTTAATTTTGCTTCACATCCATGGCTTTTCATTGGTACTTTTTCGGTATCTGAAAACATGAATAGAAGTAATTTTCCCTTTTTTGAATGATTTGAAAGGGATCACTATTTGCTTTTTTTAGAAGAGATGTCACAAAGCTTTGTGCAAAAACACTATAATGCCGTTTATTCGCGTTTAACACTTTGTTCAACATTCAGTTTGGACCAGGATGGAGAGGTAATTTTAGCGTATTTTCTCAAATTTTTGTGGATTTTGGCAAATACTTTTATAGGAAATTGCATACTTTTTTTATATTGGTTTAACATTTTATATTGATTTTTTCATATTCTGAAACTTAAAATTAAAATTTTTTAAAAATTTCATAACTTAAAATTGGGACTGAAGTAATAAAAATTTTATCAAAGACATGAGGTTGAGTTAAGGTTCGTAGTTGAAATTGAGTTTGACGTTTGCTGGCAAAATGGATGCTAGTGTGTAAGCGAAATTTTTGTCAAGATGAACTATTCCTTAATTAAATTCATGTAATAGCTTAAATTGTAGTAGTAAGTACCAAGATTCTGTCGTCATATCTAAAGAAATTCCCATAAAAACTTATTTGGTAGGAATGATACTGATTGCATCATCAAGGAAGATTTTGAGCTTTAGTTTGATTTTTTGACTTGATTGCAAACTTGCTCAGTTCTTTTGAGTTGCGCAAAGGCTTATATTTTACTTTCATGTAGTGTTTATCATACAGCACTTGCTAACATTTGATGCTGAATCAAATAGATGTGTAATTCATACTGTGAGCTTCAGTTTTTCCAAGCTGTAGCAAAATCTCGATACTACAACACTCGATGTCAAAAACAACACTGTTATGAATGAAAGAAAAGTGGTGCTCGTAGCGGGTGTACTCAAATTAAGTAGTATTTTTAGTATTTTAAGTGTACGTAATACCTATTGTTAACTTACATTATTAATTAGGTATTAACGCCAGAAGAACTGCTATTTCGTGCTGTAAAGTTGATCAATGAATCGCATAATGCAGTTGGCGCCCAAATGGATGTAAAATTTCGCTCTCTAATTGCTCTAGCAGTTTGCGAACAATGCCTTCATTTGTGGTTTGATTTATTATGCAGCTGTCCAGAACAGGATCAGATCAGAATTAAATTTTATCATTCATGGTCATTTATACGATCACCCATATGGAAGCAGGTTAGCATTTTTAAAAATTTTACGCTAATCAGGTTCTGTTATTGATGATAATGTTGAAATTATTGTTAGATGTTTTATTAACGCAAATAATTTTGAGAACCAGTTAGGTGAAAAGATAGTTCGGGAATTAGAATATTCAGTGTTTTGGGCTTCACATTTAATAAATGTGCGGTTATTTGCATTTGCCAAAATGAAAAGATTTTTTTACAGATAAAATGTGAACTGCGACTTCTGGCGCAATTCTCCTTTAATCTGAGTGTTGATTACGAAGTTGCGGATATTGTAAGAAGGAAAAAGAATTTGAATTTGAGCAAGACACTGAAAAAAAAGGTATTTCCAGAAAGAAGCATCATATGCTTAGTGATTTATTATCTAGATGTGTCTTAGAGGTCATGGAAAAAATTAGACTATTCCTTCTCCCATCGTACTATTCTGAACATTGAGCCAAAAGTAATCCAATTGTTACAAGAAAAGAATTAAAATAATTCAACTGTTTCTCGTTATGCTCTATTAATCATTCTCTTGTTTCTGATTTTGAAATATAACGAAATTTTATAACTGAATAAGTGTAGTTTCCATTCATACGCTTTCTGTAGGCTATTTCTGATATTATTCAAACTTGAATTTAGCAGTTCCGTTGATTCAAGATGAAACTAATTGGAAAACAGTGTTACTTTCAAATGACTGAATAAAATACGTTTTTCCTACAAACTATGTTAATTTCAGGCCTTCTCGAATATGCTACCAACAACAATTCGAAGTTCGTTTGATCAGCCATTAAAAGAAGGTGTGAGAGATATGCTGATTAAACATCATCTCTTTAGTTGGGATTTATAGTTCTATTGAATGAACAATAAAAAATATCAGTTGATTGCTATCAGAATCGGCCATAAATCTTTCTGATTAAGTTCAGTGTTACGAACCACATTTTAAATAAGGGAAATATTACATAAATCAATTAATAAAACAGTTATTGTAGTTAGAATTTTTGTATTATTACAATAAAATCCTCAGTATAATAGCCATTCTTTTAACCTGTCGATTTATTCTTTCCTATACTGAGACTCATACCCAGAAAGCATACTGTTTTCTCTGCAAGTAAAAATTTCATTTCTGCTTTGATTTTTCACTTTGAATTAGATGAACTTCATAATTGAAGCTCTTTGGGAAATGAACATCTTTTTCTTTTATATAACCACTGAAAGAAAAACCTACTATACCTTACTGCTTTGCACGGTCATGCCTTGCTGTTTAGCTTGCAGTTTTGTTTCGCCACTAATAATTGAAGGACTTTATTTCTGTTGAAAATAGAGTCAACAGACAGGAACGAAAACTTTTGTAGGATGCTTCTATGTGGACTTTTATGTCGGAGTGATCATGCTAGTCTCGTGCTGTGATACATCCGTCTTCCATCAAAATGTAATATATACTGACACGACATAAAACGTAGGATTATTATAAAAAAGAAGGCGGATCATAGTATTTTAATAGCATGAGAGTTATTACACTTCTTAACTTACGTATTGTGCACTTTGATTGATACCACCTTAGCTTCCGGGCGACATTTCACCGTAAAAAGGTAGTAGATTTTATTAATGCCTCATTGTTTAAATAGGATAAGCACGGATAAACATGAAGTCTCATTAGATTACATTGGAAAATAACTTTATTTAAACAAACCGTTCTGATAAAATAAGATCTACCGTACGAAAAGCAATCAGTTCCAGAATGTGAAGGATTCATAGTTAATTACAACTGGCATTCGTTGGGGGTAGAGGTGGACCCACACGGACATCGATTTATGCACACAACCATTTCATGAGGAGTGATTTGGTGCTTACGAATTTGCCCAGTAGGATCGAGTGGCGATAACGCAATTGGGAACTAGAAAAAAATTTAGTTTAGTACTCTGAGCACAAAATTTCACAGCCACTCCACCTGCATAAGTTTGTGAATATCTATGCATAGACAGCACAAACCAAAACGGTCCGTATATCTAGCTCATCCAGTAAAAACGCACTAGTAAGACAAATGACCATTGAAAACTAATTTAAAAAAAATCAATTTGCTATGTTAACCTTCCCCTAATTAATCAAATGACTGAACGCACCTGCCAAGGCAAACAGTTAGCCAGCGAGAAGTCAGCAGTATCATTTGAGATTATTGGTCTAGCAAGTCGTACCCGCAAATTGCCATTATGTAGTGAAGCGTACTGAACAATTACATTTTGTCTATCATCCAGTTTCGGTTGTCTAAAGCCTTGGACAAATTCGTCACTTACTAATACCTTGTTGTCCAGTACACGTACGCTAATGAAATCAAGACCATCGTTCTAAAACAATGCAAAGACGGTTAAATTCAGTATTGTGTATAGAGCCAACATCTCATTCTTAACTCTGAGTAGGTTAACTTTTATATCAAATGATAAGTTTTGATCCGCATAATTTGTTCAAACCTATATTAACCATAGACTGTCCAAAAGCAACGCCAGTCCAAGTATTAGTTCCTGCTGGATACTGAAGATATGTAAGTTGAAGATGAACATATTGTTGATCTCTTGCGAATTGTAACTGATACTGTCCTTGTTGGTACTTACATGCAGCTACACATCCTAAATCATTTCTTAAACTTAAAAAAAATGACAATTCCCATCTGGTTGTATATGTTCTAATACCAACTTTCGAAATTGATTGTGCTTTATAAATCAACGGCAATCTCGTACATAAACATGAGAATCGATCGATGTGTCACAATTTTACTAAGATAGCACTAAACAGAATGACTGATTATCACTGCATGAAGTATCATAACCGTGTTAATTATTATAACAGAAATTTGAAATGTATACAACACTAGGAGACAGAAATAATTAGATGCTGGGAGTTATTTTCAATCCCACCTTCGTTAACACAATTTGCCTTGTGTGTGAAATCAGTAAATATAGAAAACATTTGGTTCGTTTTCTTTTTATTGAATAAAATATCTGGAGTCAGAATCTGTGTTATTAATCCTATATTAATATGATGAACTAAAATCAAACCATCGAAGACATTGTCTTCGATGCTTCTATAGACGAACAGCGATGTGAGAAATCGTCGTTTTCCATTCATTCAATATTCTTGGGGTGAATAATTAGTTATTTGTCATTTTAAAAAGAAAACGAAAGAAACAGGTAATTGAATGCTTAAGCATGCAATTAAAATTTTCAAAACTAAATAGGCATAGTGGAATGCCCTCTTGACAACATTATGGAATGGCTCATTAAAGAAGTCCAAGACATACAATTAAGGTCCTTGGGCCTACTAATCGTCCATTTCCTTCTTTCAGCTATTAGCAAAAAGTGGGCATTATTTCCAGATAAATGAAATTTTTTAACCAATTTCTTGTCATTACCTTACAATCCGATATTCCCCCTATTTAATTAACATAGAAGGTATCATGAAGTCAGCGTTAAATGACTACAACTATTTCTTTATCTTCATATAGCTGCTGAAAAAAAATTGTAGTTATACCACCTGGATGCAAGATCATCTAGAAATTGTCTTGCATTACAAATTAGTCATTCTTTGACCAACACATTTCAATTTCCAATTTTAACTGTAGATTTTAAAGGTTAAACAACAAACTCTTTTATGTTACGAAATTAAACTTCTTGTGAAAGTTGCAGAAACTGATTTCAACTGATCTAAAAAAAAATGTACATAAATGTTTAAAAAACACACCTGAAATGAGATAACTGAGACAATTCACTGAAAGAATCTGAAGAGAAACAAGCCAATTAGCCATCAGTTATTCTTACAAACACCTAAGAAATACTGCGGCACCCACTCCTTTTTTTGCATTAAAATGGGCGAAAAACCCGTCTGGCCCGTAATAGGCGGAGAAAACCTGTTAGGCGACCTCAAATCGGTTTTGTTCTTTGAACACACTGCAAAGCACTGCGTGAATTTAACGTAATAAAGAAGCTTAAGATATACTACTTTATTTTCATTTCACTTTCTCCAGATTTCATCAGCCTCGACCAATCATTTCTACTTAATATCCCTACCCAAACTGGGGATTCTGACACTCCAGATACCCCAGTCTGACGGATGAAAGTTCCCGTTATTTATACATCAGCGGGACAATTTGCACATTTCCATAGCAGAATTTTATGCCCCTAAGGCAGCAACACTTCCCACATAATAGTAGTGGTACATATTTGCAGCAATACAAAGTTCTCAATAAAAAACAATATCAAGTTTTAAATGCGAATACACGCTTATAGCAACGCTACCATCAACTTTCTCAACAGTTTATTCTTTCTAGTCGAATCCATCTTTCAATCAGATTCAATTCTTATAGAGCACACAACTCCAATACGTTTTATTAAAACAACTGGAGCCATCACTAACTGGCACCACAATGAAATATTGCTGCACACTGAAAAAACGAACTACCCAAAAATGGAGCAGAGAAACCTTCCATGAAAAATTTACCCTTAGAATCGCAAAAACCATGTTTATTAACTCTTCCTAAAAATAAAATTTACAGAAAACTCCAAAAAGAACATGCAGGCCAGATTACACAAATGAAATCCACAAGTAAAAAACCTGCCGGTTTTTTTATGCAAGCTTATGTGAAATATGTCAGCATATACCGAACCAGTTAAAGAATCTCTTACGTAGGACTTTACGTACGTAATGATGAAATTTTCAAACAACAGTTTGAGTTCAAAATCCGAACTCGTAGTTAAATTTGCTTCAGGTCAAAAACTAAATATTAATTTCAGTCGGGATTCGAAAACCAAATCAGCGTGAAGAATGACAATGCAAACAGATTTAGTAATCTAAACAAATCACATAACAAATGAGAATCAATCAAAAAAGCGGGAATATAAATATTATCGCCAACAAGGGTAATAAGTACCGAACGAGCAACTTTATAAATTCTCAAATAGCTTCACAATTGTCGCACTACATGAAATTTTTGCAGGAAAAAAATGTGGCATTGAGTCACGTGTTTCGGAACTAGCCTCCATTTTTGAAAATCAAGCAGATGAAATTGCTGATTTCATTTTTCGAGCTTATTAGTGTTTCAATCTTCGAAAAACATTAAAAATTCTAAACTGTAGTCTGATTGAACAAAATTCGAACAGTACTAAAAAACATTCACATTAATACAGCCACAATTGGACAGGAACATAAATCACAGAAAAAGAACAAATTCACAAAATTATCACCAACACATACCATGTTAATCATAATGATAACACACTTATGTACTGATAAGTTCTAGCAGGTCATTTTTGAGCAAAAGATGCAATCACACATGGTTCAGACAATTATAAAAAAATATATATTAAGTGAAATAAAGTAAAAAAGCGAAATAAAATTACGATATAAGGATTTCATTATTCATTCTTATTCTATATGAACAAACCTACTATCCCAAATACCAAGACAACTTGGAAGCTTAACGGAAGAACAACAGCATTACTACTTGATTTCGTTAAACAGTTTGTCATCTTACAGAAAGCTAGCTAATCCTTTCTCAAATTTCCGTTAACACATCTTTCCAAACTCTTATTTGAGTACCTTGTAACAATAGCATACCAGTATTAAAAGAGGTATATATAATATAAACGAAACCACTGAAAAAGAATATTAGCCTAAGAAGATAGAAATGACCATAAAACACCTCACTGCTTTTTGCCAACGTCGTACTTTTCAGTAGAATTAATACTGCACGACTAGGATTTCGTTGAAATATCACAACCGGAATAACTAGATCAAAACAGCATGTCTAATCAGTTTATTCAGATTCAACTTACTTGCAACACTTTTCCCCCAAGATTTTATTACTTTGTAGTCATACAAGAATAAAAAGGCCACTGAAAATAATTTATTACTGTTAGATTGGCCAAAAGATTGTGATTTCGACAATGCGAAGCAGTACGATGTCGTGATAAGCCAAAATCAATATAATGTAGAGACAGTCGTCAACTCCAGAAAATTACTAACTAGTTTTTTCGAAACAGAAGGACCTGTTCGACAAATGCTAGCTAAACTTTGTTTAAACTGCCTGAAGTTAATTCTTCCGAGCTGATGTCGGAGTAGCAACAGATGATGCAGCAGCAGCGAGCGATGAAAATGATGATCTGCACGACTCCAATGAAGCCACTGAACCCCTAAATTATCTATTTTGAAATTACTAAACTGGTTAAAGCGTTAAGTATAAGGCAAACATCACCACCATCCTTTTCAGCTTCCTTTTCGCCTTTTATTCTCTCGTTGTAAAGAAAAAGTACGAACATCAGTAATTTAGACCATTTCAGATATAAATCTTTGAAAATAAGCCCAGATGTTTATTTGGAGATAAAAGACAAATACTTAAGGAGAGATTGAGACTACATCTAGGAAAAGTGTCAGAATTGGGAGTGTTTCAAAAAAAACAATACGTAACTATGCATTTGTGACCAGATAAGAATTAACGAATGATTCTGTATTGTCCAGTGAAGGCGATTTCCAACTTAGAGAACGGAAATAAAACCTTCCCCATAGCATATGCATCACATTCCAGTTTTATATTATAGTAAACTTAATGATCTTGATTTTACAAATGAAAGTAAGCTCCTCATTAAATACACCATAGGCGGCATCAAATGCCACAAAATTATCATCTAGGGATTATATTAAATAAAATTTGGTGGAATCATTAACTTGCCTAAAATCCAAGGAATCCAACAATTCGTGATAATACATAATTTTGCATTTGTGACCAGACAAAGAAAAATCGAAGGACTGATTCTGTACTGATTCGAGATGACGCCACTGCAGGATATAAAAACCCGCTTGGGGACAATAATGCGAACCTTGCATTGAATCGCCTTCCGTGAATTGTACAGGTTTCTCTTCTAACCTGCAAACTTAGCTATCGAAAACAGTGTAATAAAAATATTTTAGCTAAAATCTTTTCAAATTTTAAAACTGCTACCTAGCAAAATAAACTAAAAATCTTTTCTAATTTGTTTTTCAAGATAACTGCCGGTTAAATGAAAACCAATCGAAAACTCACTTCAAATTAACTCCAATAGTTAATTTCGGATCACAGAGCAGTGCAGAATTCGTAACAGTATTTCCTATAGCTGCCGTCACTCTTTCAACAGAAGTAAGAACAGAAGGTGAATTCGGTGTAGTGTTCGCTTCTACTTGTTTTTCCGTATAGTAAATCAAGAATTCACATTCACCCTAAAACTATTAAATTCAGTGTTACACATTAAATCACAAAATATATAAAAAGGTCTAGGAACTTTCGGTTCGTTTTTCCTTCGGTAATGCTTGACTCTAGTAACTCCAAAAATTTTTTAATTTTTTCTCACTAACCACCTTGATTGTCACTACCAACACAAAACTAGCAGTAACAAATGACTATTAAAGAAACCTTTAAAATATCGAAGTCCCATGTGAGAACGCATCCTTCAGTAGTCACCCTGACAACCACTTCATGTGGTGTTCCCTTATAAATATTCGCTGACTGGTAAGTTGATTTCAATACATCGTCTTCTATTACGGTCTGTGACCACAAATCATAAATCGTTCTTTACAACACTGATGGAATTAGTTCACGTAGCAATTAAATTGACTCATTAACTTGCTAAGCTAAACTTTTGTAAAGAATTGAAGTTTAAAACCCTCACTTCTTCCACCGGTTTGTACAAGCTCTTGGGAATATGACCACCTTCTGGCGCAATACACGAGCACGTTCCACCCAGGAATTCTGGAATATATTGCTCCTCGATATATTTTCTAAGCTCAGAAATCACCGGCTCACCCGCATTTATCATAAATTTTTTTCTTGTATTTTCATCAATAAATGGTGAAATAAGTGTCCACAAGACTGGGAAGACACGTGGTGCTCGAGCTATCAAAACTAGTCCCATTGTTTCCGGATAATGTGCTTCCGCAACTTCAATTATTCGTAATAGGGCTTGAATTCCTGGACGCCAAAGATGTCTCATGCTCAGACCTTCCAAATCAACTAGTAACGTCCATGTACTGAAATTATTCAATTTCATTAGCTTTTTCTTATTCAGCTTTCATCTACTTATCAAAAAAAGAAGTGGGAGAGCAATTTGAATGTCCTCTTTCCAGAACAAATGGACAGCTAATTTTTCCTAAACTATCATAAACTGAATCAAAAACAAAGAAGCTCTCTGAAAAGAAGCTCAAGAAGCCTATTGAAAATCTATATAATATCAAAAAGCGAAACTGGGTAGAAGTGCAAAAAACAAGAAGGAGGAGAAGATAACCTTATGGGAGCACCAAGCATTTTTGTGGCTTTAGCCGTTTTAATAAGCCCTTGCTCGACTACTGATAATGTGAATTTCATAATCGTTTCCATACCACATGTCCGCAACAAACCTTTCATATCGAGCTTACCCAAACGCAGAACAAATACTGGTCTAAAAGCCATACGAAATCCGTTAAACAAATTAATGGAATTCCTTTTTGGAATAATTGATTTGTGCATCTGTTATAAGAAAACTTACATTCTGTCTTATTTCATTAAAAAAATGGGTTAATATTGCTTATTTTTTACCTGCCCTCTTTATCGTTATGGTGCCAACAACCAGGAAAAAATTGTTTCAAAATCGACGGTGCTTCGAACTCTTGCAAAATTTTGTCCACATTATGTTGTTTTCGCCATTTAACACTTTTCTGTACCATATCGCTCGCTCGAGCCACATCGAAATCGCGAGCACGTAAAAAACGTAGCAAATGAGCATCATTCGGGAGTTTCCCCTGCAGGAAATTTCATCAGATGAACTTTTGTTTTTATGCCAACAGCTTCAAATCAGGACAGTCTTGGCATATCCACACTTCCTCCTAACGCTAACGAAGTTTACAACAAAAAATTTATATGAATGTAAAATACGCATAAGCTGTAACAGTTGTCATATGTCCAGTGTAACATGCATATAAAATTCTTATCTATGTCAATTTTACTGAATTGAGAAATCCGTTTCCAGTATTTCCAAATTCTGATCCTAAACTGCCTCATCAAAAACATAAACCTATATAATCTCATCAACTTGAGACATAGTACTACCGGACGTTCAATTCTTAAAATAAATGATGAATCCAACAAAGTTTAGATAAAGCAAACCTTAAGAGTATCCTGCAGTCCATATTTCAATTCGCAAAGACGACTTTCTTCTAGAGTACTGAGCTGTCCCAAAAAACGGCGAATATATTCAGCTTCCAATCTTGCTTCAGCTACAACAAAATGAACATTACATTGCGTTTCATTATTTCGATCATAAACTCTTGCCAGAAACAAAATGTCTCAGTGATCAAACTTTGTGTTGACTCGATGTTATGAGCCTCACAATAACGCAAATCATTTCCAGTAGCAGAAATACAATCAAAATTGTGTGTTTAGAGGTCATGGGATAACTAAAACAATACTAAAGTCAAGTGAAAAAACAAGTGAAAAAAATATAAAATGTCAAAGTAATCAGCGATTTCCTATTGATAAGCCAACATATAACGCAATCCCAACAAAAAATCAATCTTGAAAGTTTAATAATTAAAGAAATCTCATAAAATTTGTCAATGTTATTTGAACATTTCACACTTACATTTTGAAAAGAATTTCTTTTTTTAAAAAAGTACAGCGTCTCAACATATGTCTCATCCTACTCATTCATCCCTTCCTTATTCTCTCTAAAATAATATAAGAAAAGGTAATAAACTATGTTGTTGAAAAAAAAAAGTCACTCAAATCTAAACTTTCCAGAAAGCTTCACCTTTTATCAGCCATTAAAAGAGAGTTAAGCATATTCTTCCAAAGAAGTCAAAGGAATAGAAATGAAACTGAGAACTTTTTCTTCTCTTTTTCATATGTCTTCTTATAATTTATGCATAAAACAGTAAAACAAGGAAACAGGAGATACAGTGAAAACACGAAGTTAAGATACTGATTTCTTCCACCATCATTTGTTAATCAAAGTTGAAATCTGACATATCCTCTCAAAGAAGTAATGAAAAACCAAAACTTAACAATGAAGAAACTGTTGAATATACATCTAGCAAAAATAAGAGACTTTCACAACACAAATGTAATTCAAAAAAAAAACCTACAATCATCGATAGAACTTCGAGGTGCAATTGACTTCCGAAGTAAACCAGTGGATGATTTTGCGGTAAGAGAAAACCTTTGGCTATGAGAGGATGATCTACGCTGTCCTACCATTTCCGAACCAGCTTTATCCTTCTCTTTTTCCTCGTCATCAACTGGTCGCGAAACATCAATCGCAGAATCAGCCGCTGATTCTGTTGCATCATTGTAGGGAGGAATAAACGTTATACCACTTTTGATCAGTTCATTAATGAAATACTCCAGCACTTCTTTTCCCTGCAAAATGAATTCCCGTAGGGACACTCCGTCCGAGCTGGGAGTGAGTTTCTCTGAAAGACTCAAGACACGGAAAATAATTTCCAAAAATGACACCTTCGCAAGATTGGCTGCATACTGTTTCACTGCCAATTTCTCAACCGTAGATTCAAAACCAAAGAATGATTTAACATCCAGTGAGCCACTTTGTTCAAAACAAGTCCATTCATTGTTTTCAGGATGAACCTACAAAGGAATCACTATATTATACATATTTCTGTAGTCTGCATTGAAGCTACAACTAAACCAGAAACTTTATGCCATCATTCTAAAGATTAAGTTGAACATGAAAATCTACTGTTCAATAAATCAACAGTAAAAACTTGACAATCAAATTATCTCGTAATTTAAAACAGCAACAAAACAGGAATGTTTTGATAAACAGAAGCAAAAGAAAACAAGTACGTAATAAAAACAAGTTTCCTTGACATCGATTCTGGTCGCAAAAGAAATATTTGTTGCTTCTATGATAAGCGTTCGTTTTCTGCGATTAAGCGAATTTTTCTGTGTAAAGTAAACATAATCAACACCAGCTATCTGAAAAAAATTAATATGACATTGAAAACTGTGAATCTAGCTACCTCAAAAGCAGGTAAGAATCTTACTTCAGTGGGAACTTCCAAAACAAAATTACTTTTTTGACAAGATATGGCGCATCGATATTTAGCTGACATTTGCGCTCAATTACTTCTTCCGCACCATCTTCCGAATGATATTCATAGGTAATTTCAGAGCCAACAAATATCGGGATTTGGGGACAAGTTGGAAAACGTTTTTCATATGCCTGAATGAATATTTAAGTATACACCAAACCGTGTTCAAGCAAAACTGTATTGGAACAAAGCCTTATTTCAGGGAACTCTCTTTGTATCTTGTGCCTACTAACGAGTAAAAATAACAACAGAAAAATTAAAATAGAGCAGCATTATCCTCCAAAAGAAAGAAAGAAAAAATGATCCCAACATGATCACGAAAAGAAAAACTAACTGCCATCACAATTTCAAATGGATATTTGTATACACGAACCGGACTCTGATAAGTCTGTACCATTGCTTATTACCTGAAAGTGATTCTACACTGAACTCGATATCTGTTTTACTAATGTACTGAACGTATTACATTCAATTCTACATGGATAATATAATGATGCTATTCAACAAATGCATGAAGTAAGCAATTGGTAAAGACCAGAATTCATTAAAAATTTATATAAAAGTTTAACTAAGAAAATTAGAAAAATGTAACATTATGAGAGAAAGATCTATGCATACAAAGAAATAATTTCCACAGACCGACAGTACATAAAAATACAATATGTTACTAGCATAAATAAAAAATTAATATTACAAGGAGTTTGCGGGAAGATATTAATGTACAAATGTTTATATATATATGCGTCTGTGCAAAAGAAAATTACTTAGCTAATTTAAACATTAAGATCAGAATAATGCAATCATGTCTCAGCTTGACTATAATTATTCGAATTGCTTCTTTTTCTAAGTAGCAAAATAGAATCCAGACAAGAATTACTGAATGCCCCGATATTTTTGGTCTTCCAGTGCAACATAATAAAGCATATCTACGAGGAAAACCTGCATTCGAATATCGTTGGTGTTAAACCATACCAAATAACACAAAAAAATGAATTCTGATACTTCGTTTTATTTGATTTAATTAGTAATCGAAAAACTGTGCAATTTGGTTGAAATAAATTGAAAGGAATAAATGTCATGAATTTAATCCAACAAACGTTCTACATCCAAAACCTTATGCTCCACCAATAATCGCTTATTAATCTACCAAAAAAGGTACAATACGGTGTCCCTTCACAAAGCATACAACCTTAGTAGAAAAGTAAAATAAACTAAGAAATAAGTAGGAAGAAACTTCACAGAAGCGACCTTAACCAGGTGGAAGAGAGAAAAAGCGGCGACACACAAAAAGAATGACATGATAAGGAGTAACGATGAAGTACTGATGTGCCAAAGCTGTTTCAGTATATTTATACCTTAAACTCATTCATTTATTTCTTTCAGTGGATTAAAACCACTGAAAGAAATAGGTGCAAACTCTGCTCGTATTTAATAACTTCGAAGAACTCATCCTTTTCTCTCTTTTGCCTATTCTTAACTTAGACCACAACGTTCTAATTTGTTCTCTTTTCGAATTTTAAATTACTTGAATGAGTGTGAAGTTTCATGTCTGCTTACGAGTTAACTGAAAAGCATTTGAACAAGCTTATGAAAATATGTTACAGTGACGACGGGAATTGCAGATGCAAGGGAAAACCTACATCTTAACAAGCTAACAAAAAAAGCAAGGTAAGATAAGAATGAATTTGGTTAAATGTTCTTCACTACACTCCAAAAAAGATGGAAATGATTCCAACCGAATCACAATAGAGAAAAAATAAATGAACTCGTCATTTACGAAACTCTCTTAAAATAGAGGAGAAGAGTGCAACAGATTTAAACAAATTTTAAGTTATTCTAAAACAGCAATTATTGAAAAAACAAGACGGAAGAAAAAGCAAAATTATAAAGCAATGAATCTATTCAAAACCACTACATATTTCAGTGGGAAATAAATGCATTTTAAAAATGGAAATGATAAATCTTCTCCCGCAAAGATACGGACTGATATTAGCACTTCCCACTTGCAGCGTTAACATCCTAGAATCCTTATACACGCCTCAAGACCACATTCATTACTTTTTTCAACACCGAACAAATCTGTGCAAAATATATCAATTAGAATTTGAATTTTTAAGAAATTTTAATTCCATCAGCTGACCTGCAACTATTTTCAAAGAGATACAAGCTAGCTCTGTTTCTTAAATTATTACACGTCATTTTTCAAGTAAGTGCTAACAGCTATGTCTTACCCGTAAAGAGAACGAAGTCTTTTGCCCTTTCAGAAATTGAAGTTACTGTTACTTCCCTTATCCTACATGTAAATAAAGAGGAAAAAGCGAGTTCACTTTCCTATTCCTTAATTTCCTCTTCCAGTAACTGGACCACAATTAGAAAAGTACTACGTATAGCATAACAACAAACAAGTAACCGTAGTTCCAAAAAAAAAAAAAAAAAGAATAATTATCTTGTAATCGAGTAACAATATGACAAACATAGTGAATTCGAATACAGAAATGAATGCCGAAATACTAACATTTAATCACGAAAGATAGAAGAGGCACAGCTTGGTGCTAATCAGAACTCCATCTAATTTTAACTTTGAGACGAAGTGATCAGGAAGAACGAGCTAGACCTCATCACGAACATTGCAAATGTTCAGTGTGTAATCCAGGACGGCATCATTAGCTAGACTTCCACCACAAAGTCAATCTGACAAGACCATGGTGAAAAACTTGATCCCATCCGGTCTTTTCGGTACCGAAGAAATGTAGCATACTCGGTTATCCGTATTGAATGCATTATATGATGTATATCCAGTAACTATGAGGTTTAATTACCTCTGTTCAAATGTGATATACGGAACTATGTGATCTCCCATCCAATGACAATGACACTGGTACAGTAAGACACTCCTAGTAATAAAACCACATATACAGCACTCGTATGTGGAGAATGGCAATATTAACCAGAAAAAACAGTAAAGGAAATGGTGTTTAGTCTTGGTATGTTTCCCTCAACTTTTCTGAAAATCATCACGTCGTTTTATTTCCTCTGCTTTCGTTCAGTATCCTGAAAGTAAGGGAGGAGCATTCGTCTGCTACTGACAAAAGACAAGATGTAATGGAAAGAACGACACATGTCCATTTAAAATGAAGAAGCCTGCTAAAAATGTTGATTACTTTTGTTTCATCAGGCAACTGAGTGCTCTCGAGAAGGATGCAGACGAGCGATGAAACGGAAAAATTCATCAGATTCATAAAGTAAATTACGGCTCGGGATGCGAAGTGAATGGCTCGCGTGTGGTGTGGGAGTAGGAGGGTTTCCAGTTCCGTGTTTTTACGGTTCACCTGGGTAGCGCTTGACTTCTTTCATGTAATCTTATTTCATCAAGAGCAATATCGTAGAGAAAATTTTAAAAGCTTGATTTTATGGTAACTGCGGCTATTTTACAAAGACCATTTCCCTCTCTGCTTCCTCTATGCTTGCCAAAATTTCTAGTAGATTTAATCAAAATATCTGTTAGTAATATTTATACAGAACAATATTTTCGGAGAGCAGAAGGACATGAAGAACAATCAGAATTAGATACATTTTACGATTTTTAGTCAATGAAAAGACCTAAGTTATAGGCATTGCTCGGTATTGATGGAAAGAGCATCTCACGTGTTATTCAACACCTTCAACCAGGTAAATTTGTTTTTATCCTTTTCTCGTTTAGAAATAATTAATGAGTGTCTTTCAAAACAGGAAAATTATTAATTGTTTGCAGTTGGCTTGCTGTTTTGCTTCGGATTTAAGTTGGTTGAGTTGATCCTAAATGATTTTCAAAGAATGTGCTGTGCTCAAGTTTTCCTAGCTTACACATTTGACGTTGCTTGCAGGATTTCGGCTGTTTTGTATGTGGACTGGATGATGGTTTTCGGATTTATAATACCGATCCGTTGAAACAGAATTTTAATGAGAAATTAAATGGTGGCATTGGAGCAGTGGAAATGTTATTTCGTTGCAATTACGTAGCACTTGTTGGTGGAGGTGTAACACCTGCTTTTTCAACAAATAAAGGTGTTTATTATTCCCTTTTTTTTTGAAGTTTTTCGAAAAAGGTACTGTAGTTTTCGTGTGAGAGAGTTAAGGACAGATCTCTTTTTTTGAACTTTTTTCGTTAAATAATGCTTCAATTTTGTTATTTATTTGCAGTGGTAATTTGGGATATTATTAATCATAAAGAAGTGGTTCAGTTAGAGATGAATAGCGATGTACGAGCAGTACGTTTACGTCGCGATCGTATTGTAGTGGTCCTCGACACGTCCGTCCATATTTTTAGGTTAGCTTTGTGATCCTTCTCCTAACATTTGTAATTTGTTCTGTCGGAAGTAAAGAATATACAATATTTCTGACTGCTTCTTATATCAAGCTTATTTTCACTTCATTTCAACTATGAGTCATTTGCACTGATTAGCTGGAAACACAAAAAAAAAAAAAAAATTGAGGCTTGTGAAAAAGTCAAAAATATTATGTAAAGCATTAAGTTATTTCACTGAATCACTGGATAGATGGTTCAGGATTATGTATTTTTTCTTCTGAAATTATCTTTAGTTTCTTTTTGAAATAAATTGTCTCCTGTTTCTTTTTTTCGCAAATATTTCCAGCAATATGTATAACCATGATTATCCAAATTGTTCATTTCGTTGGTTTATAGTTTCACAGATCAACCAGAAAAATTGCAAGTATATGATTCAAGTAGAAATCCACGTGGAATATGTTGTTTGTGTCCAGCATCGGAGAATTCTCTTCTTGCTTTTCCTGCACCCTCTTCATCGTCGGCAGTTTGCTGTTTAACGTTGGCCGAACCAGATGCTCCTCCCAGAATAATTAATGCCCATCAAAGACCGTTATCTGCTATTGCACTTAATCTTACTGGTAAAGCACTATTTCGAAAGATGAATTCATTGTTCCCCAAATTACCGAAATAGTTCTTGGACCTAACAAATGAAAAGCTGCTAGTGAAATTATGCATAATGACAAAAAAAAAATACCGGTTTTGATCACGTTTTAATATGTTCTCCATTACAGGGGAACAGTTAGCTACATCTTCTGAAAAAGGCACCATAATAAGGATTTTTGACACCAAAACTTGCCTTTTGTTGAAAGAACTGCGACGTGGAACGAATCCTGCTTCTATATTTTGGTATTTAAATTTCATTCCAAATTTTCATTTGGAAACTTGAAGAATTTGACAGGATTCTGAACACGTTTTTGTTTCCAGCATGAGTTTCTCAGTAGATTCGACCATGCTGTGCGTATCTAGCAATCATCATACTATTCATTTGTTCTCTTTGGCTATGACGAAGAAGAAAGTGTATGTTCCTGTGATTAATATTTCCTAGGAAGTAACTTTTTTGCATTTGTTGTCGTGGATATTTGACATGTTTTGAAGATAACGATCTTGCCTCTGTGTTCAAAACTTTTTTTTAGCCCGCTGAGAAAGTTGAGTTTTTCTGGTGAAGTCAGCGTCTCACGTTTCCGATTACCTTTCTCGTTTAAAGACAAGGATTCCTGCATATGCGCTTTTGGACCACAGCCTGATTCTGTCATTGGTTAAAAATTTTTCTGTTAATTGAACCTTTCGTAGAGTACTATTAACCTACTAGGTTAAATGTCGAAGACGGTTGATTCATACAAAGCTTTGGCAATTTCAGTGGTCTCGTCCGATGGAAGCTATTGCAAATTCAATTTTTATTCAGAACGGAGTGAGTGCATACGACAAACTTGTTCACTCTATTTGGAAATAACCAGTGATTCATAAATCTTGTATACATTTTTGTGTTGTTACGCAATGCAGGATAACAAGACTGGAATAAAACTAGGAGCAGTTTAGCTTGTTTCATTGTAGTGCTTAAATACAAATCGTGTTTCTTTCTTCTCGACCTTTCAGATTGATGTCTTTCAGTTTTGTTGTCTTTCGCTTGGTTTGAAAATTATTGTATTACATTTGGTTAGAGTCATGAAAGTAGGTTCCGGTTGTTTTTACTGAATTCATTTGACCTTATTGCAGTCTCGTATTACTATATGCTACGTTATTCTCAATATATGTGTCATAATCATGGGAGAAATAATTTTTGCTGCATATGTTTCCTACCTGAATGCTTTCTTCCGACTCCCTTTTAAAGTCAAGATATTGTGGGGAAAATTTCTTTTTTTATAATTCGGTGTAATCGCGAACTAGTATACTTCTGGAGCAACCTGAATTTGGTAAATCCTTTGATAATTTGTCCAAATTTCTCTTTTTTAACGTCAGTCTTTTAATTTGCATTTTACTTACTCAGCTTCATCGAGTTATCTTATTTGTTATGTGTTTGTATTAAAAATGTCGCATTATTCTAAACCATTTTGATATCTGTTCATCCATAAGAAAGTTCACTGAGATATAAGGTCAATAATTATAACAAACTATTTTTATCACTATATAACAAATTGTTGAAAAATAGTAACTGCTAAGGTCAGACTTCTTCAAGATTTACTATCAAACTGTCGACCGCTTTTGGAGGGAGTTTCGCATCTACATGAAAGTTAATACAAGCAAACAGAAAACAAGATGATTTCGTAATATTTAATTATAACATGTGAAAGTGATAGGAAAAAATTCACGATGTATGGTTTTAATTGATTAGAAATTAATTAAAATCGATAACTGATATGTGTTGAAACAATTAAATGTATGTTAGAAGATGCAGGAAAATTATTTCGTAATTAATTAAGGTTTGAGTAACTATATTGCATTATCAGTTGCATCTACGTACGACGCTTTCAATTTCAAATTAGGGTAGTGAGACTAGTTCAGTTCTCTCCTAAAGCTAAGTGCTGGTGCACTGCTGTTTTATTAGGAATGTGCCGGACATTCATTCATATTAGTATTTTAAATCCATTCTTCATGTCGGACTTTAGGCTTTCCACTCAATATTGAGATTATCCACCATTATGGACGTCCTAATACTTACTGGAGCAACCTATGCCGAGGAAAAAACGTCCCCGAAAACAGTAAATTCAGGAATACCGGTCTGGTGTAGGTGAAATATGCGTAGTGCCGGTTCGGTGGAATAGATTGCCGCGTAATTGCCTCTCCGTGAAATACTGAACGGCATGTGCAGGATAAGTTAAATTTCCACTGGTTATTGGGGTTTGCAATTTCTGTGGGTGTGGATTGGATGTTGAGCTCGTTCTTAGTTACTATCTAATTCCATTATAATTTTTTCTAAGACGAGTGATTTATTGCAGATTATCAACATCTGTATAATTTTCGCTTTGTTATAATAAGTACTGAGATTGGTAGTGGATTGGTACTTTGTTTTACTGAGGTTGGTACTTTATTATCAGGAATCTGAGACATATGTTGTTGATGTCGTTTAACTCTTCCCAGTTCTGCATCGCGTTGAGAAATTTGCACTAGATTTTAGCGACGTTTGTTGAAATTCTCAAGCTCTCATATAACTCGTATATATGTTTATGTATTTATATATTTATGCTGTATATATTTATAGTGTTCGATGTTTGTAACGGTTTTCATAGACTGCATTAGCTATTGGGAAATTCCAACATTTTAAATATCAAGTTTTCGTTATTTTCACTTGCAACAGGAGATTTTCGAAAGTGTAGTACATAGTGTATAAACCCTCATCTTCAATTTTTGTCGTTTTATTCAATAGCTCAATTTATGGAGGTTGTATGTGTTTCTATTGGAACTTGGTTTTTGGTTTCCTCTTTCATGAATTCAAAAAAAAAGGTATTGATGAACGAGTTTTTTTCACTGCTTTCATCTTCCGATTCAGTTGTTGTTTCTGGTATATTTTTTGTCATCACTGGAGCGCACTGTTCAACACGCAGTTAAATAATCAGGCTCCAGTTTATAAAGTAAGAGAACTGATGTTTCTTACCTTTTCTGCTCTTTGTGCTATGTCTGGCTTGATTCTTTTAGGCAGTAATGTCATTTTTAATTTCCTTTCCTCAGATTTCACAATTTGATTGGTATATTTTATTCTTCTTACAAAGATATGAAGAAGTAATAACGAGGAAAAGAGTTGGAAAAAAACTAATGTAATTGTTCAATTGCAACTGATGTACTTCCTCATTGTAGAGTAAAAACAAGATGTATTTCATTCGGTTTAATTTTATCCTGCTTATTGCTTTACTTGATTTATTTGTCAGTGTTTTTGTTCAGATTTTCTAGCAAGAAATATAGACTTACTGAGTTTGAACAGTTCAAAAACTATTCATTAATAGCAATTTGAAAATGAGTGATGACAAGTACTGCAATGTAAGAAACCTAAAAGATTATTTTTATGAAATAGATGCTTTTTTTCTAGAAATATTAAATCTTGAATGATACGAAGGAGAAGGGAAATGAAGAAGAAATGGTTTGAACTAAAATCCAGTTCTTAAATGTTGTTGAAACAATGTATATGTGAAGTGGAAAAGGAATTGTCATTGATTTTTTGATAATTTAGAATTTGGAAATTAATTTTTAAATGAGTAAAATTGCAGATTATCTTGGGTTTTGTGTGATTCATCTTTGCAGCTATGTCGTACTGATTTTCGTCGAAAGCATTTTCTAGTTTAAAACATCAAATGAATGACAATAAATAGTGAGGTTGATTTTTTAGAATGGTAAATGCACTCAGGATTGTTGCATAATTTGGCTTATAATCACTGGTCGATGAAGTTCGTCGACCGATCCATTCTTTATATGTTGCTCATGGTTCGGATAAGTTAAGAACGATCATGACATGTTTATATATATATATATATATATATATATATATATATATATATATATATATTGCGTGTGTATACGACCTGGTACCGTGTTAAATGTACCCTATATCAAAGATGAATACTTTTATGCGTGTCTATATGTGGGTAGATGTATTTATGTGTCACAAGATATATGATTTAGTTTACTGCACCTTTACCACTTTCACCCTTTGATCTGCAATCTGCTCCCGTTTTTGAAATGCGCTTGCTGCAGTATTACAAATTTAGAACAGTCATTATATTATATGATCTGGTCAAACACTGGTAAACGTTGTTTGTACATGTATGCTTGTTTGTACATGTCTGCCAACAAGCACCGAATTCATGTCTCGTACAAATCTATTTTGTTTTTAATGGAATATTTTAAATTTCAAGCTACCAGCTGATAAACTGATAAATGTGTACTAGGTGTGAGCGCTTCTGTTAGTTTTCATAATATATAAATTCCATGAGGACGTCGTATATTAGCTATGTGTAGTTTTTGAATCACTTGTTCGCATATATGGTAAAATTTCACGTTTTCGTTCAAAATTTAGCCTTTTTAATCTTTTCTATTTTGTGTAATTGAGTCTATCCATTTAATAAGTGGTAACGTATACGCAGTTTGTCTGCCGTTTCCTGTTGTCTTCACTGTGACAACATGAAATGTGCTGTCAAACTTGGTCTAGTATTTTCCCATCAAATGAGATTTTGAGTGAAACCCGGAATCACTTCGGTTTTGGAACTTTATGTTTGAACATTTAATAAATGGTAATTCTGTTTTACGCCGGGATTTTTCTCCTTTCCACAACTTTACAGTGGACAATATTTTTTCAGAAATACCGCTCATCGAAGCTGCATTTTACATTGCCTTTCGAGCAGCGATAATTGTACGAATTGCGTACTAAGTAGAATCTACCAATGCCACCTACTCTTCTTGACAGGTATTATTTCAAATTTTGGGAATTTATGATGCTGACCTGACTTAGGCTTCGGTTTTTTTCCTAATTCTCTTTTCTTAATAGCCCACCTACGACACTTGATTTTAGATGCTTTTAAGCTCGTCAGATTACTACATATTTTGTGACAGGAATTTTGAATCTCTGTTATACCTATGGTGATTTAAGCAGGACTTTGACGGTTGTCACTCTGAACTTTTCTGTCGAAATGTAAGCATAGTTAGTCGTGTATGCTTTGTATGAAGTATTAATAGTTGTAATTATTGTGAAAATTTCCGCAGAGTTTTAGAAATTTTATATAGTTGCGAGTTTTTCAAATGTTTTGGAAGATAGGACTTAAAACTTAAAAGAAGAGACTAGAACAAGGCTACCGTACATTATACTTTTTGATCATGATGCCTCGATAACCTACAGAGGAAAGCGGTTCAAAATTAGCTGGATTTAATGCGTAGAAAAAGTTGATAGTACTGGTAGTTTAGTGCTTCCAGGAGAAATCGCTTTTTGGTAGACTGTATGTGAGGTTTTGAGCAGCTAGGTGCATACCTGCATGAATTGAGCTCCCATCGAAATTTATGCGGCAGCTGGAGCCTCTATTATATGGTAATATTTTCTGACCAAAATGTCACCCAGCTCTTGTTGTTCATCTCACGACATCCCCTCATCAAATTACCGAAATACTGAATTTTCTAGAGTTAACGAGGGACACATTGCGTGAGACGCGTAATGAAAAGATAAGGCTGGTTGGTGGAATAACCAAATGAAATCTGATCGTTGCGTTGTTTACTCTCCTCTGTTTCGAACATATCAGTTTTATCATTAGTTGTTGGTGATTGACAAGAGCGCTTTACATATATATCGATAAATTATTATAAAGCTGGACCGTTGTTTCCTTTCCATTGTGACCTTATGCTCATCTTTATTCATTATTGAATTTTCCCCTTTTACCTTCTCAGTGGACTTCAACTATAGGTTTTTTTCAATGCGAAATTCTATCATTCTTAGAAGCACTTGATGCATGATTAATGTTCAGTGTTCATTAAACAACAAAACGTGTCCTTCTGCCTCCAGAGATTTAAGGATTTACATTTGAGAGTAAGATGTAATTTTTGCGATTAACCGAACTAATTTTCGAGGAGCAGTTACGTGTCAATCCAGATTTTTTTAAAGATACATTTTGTTACTAATTTTGAACTTGCAGCATGAAGTTTATAGTCTAACAACCAATAGTCAAAAATGATAGAAATGAAACACTTTTTTAACCTCTTTTTATATTAATTCTTTCATATTTATTATGGTTCATGTTATCTTACCAGATTCTGTCATAATTTATTAATTTCTCTGAAAAATGTATTAAATTCAGTCATTTCAATAAACTTAGCTCTTTTTAAAAATCTGTATTACAGTTTTGCTTTAGACTATTTTCGCCGTTTTATGTTTAGCGATGAATGCATTTTTTCTGATGATAGGTTGATGTTGTGTGTTAGTAGTTTTTCGTCAGCTTTGAGCCTAGTATATATAAAATTATATGGGATTCTTTATTTTGCAGTAAAAATTATTAAGTAAAGTGAAGATGCGTTGAATTTTAGTTGTTAGAAAACCTAAAAGCTGGTCCTTTTTTTTGGACTTTCTGAATTTGCTGATATATATATATGTGACAAACTCCATTCTTCTAAAGAATTTCAAATTATTATTTAAAAAAAAATAAGATCTTGTATTTTTATCTTTCTTTTTCTGAAAGATACCAACCCTTCTTAACTTTCATTTAACTCCAAAAAAAATCTCAGTTTGAAGTAAGCAATGTATTTTAAATCGTTAAAAATCAAGAACTGTTGAAACCATTTTAACTCCAGTCATATATGAGATATGAGTTATTGAAACTCTACAACTTTATTGAGTTATTGAAAAACTCTACAACTTTTTTATGAGTATTTTGAAGAATTTGTTAATTGATAGACAAAGTTTGACAAAGATATGATGGAGTCAGGGATAGTTTTTATTTGGTAGTTGATTCTTTTTATACTTTCTGGGTTTTGATTTTACTTTTTCTTGTGGAAACAAATGTTTATTGTATCGTATAAAATCTATATATTTTGTTTCATGAAATTTTTTATGAATTAAAACAAAATTCATTCGGCGAAGAAGTGCTTATAACAGCGATTTATGCTGAAGTTGGGGTGATCTTTGGTATTTTCGAACAGAAGGTCATCGGATCATTTGCGGAATCGATGTGCACAGTCTATAAATGCAACCGTCTTTTGATGATCTTTCATATTTTTTATCAGATTGGTTAGTGAGTTGGTTTTAGTGAGTTGTGACTGTAATTTGTTTAGTTAGTTTGTTTTATCGATAAATGACGCCAAAATGGTGCCTATTTTGTCACAAAGTTTAAATCAAAAAGAAATATTTTACCATTAATAATTAAATTTTATGTGTTTTGTAAGCTAAGTCACGGATAATGTCTAAACATTTAACGTAACGTTTTTCAGCAATAATATGACTGCATTTCTTATATTAGTCTTTTGTAAAAGATCATGGTAATTTCCACTAATTAGGTTTTCATTGATTACATTACTCTAAGCCCTTAAAATGTTGTGTAGCTCGTGATTATTTTAATATCAGATTATCAGGTGAAATTCAGTGTACAGAACTGCAAAGAGTTGTATATTTCACAAAAGTGTAAGTTCTATAAGAATGCGTTAGGTTTTTGAAATTTTCAATGTTTCACTGTCAATAATGGTGAATATGAGGTAGATGGGGGGTGTAGTTATAATTGATAATCGGAGATTGCGAAAATTGATGTTGACCTTTGATTCCTGTTATCATTTGCAAAAAAATAGGCGAACTTCATCAAATTTTGTGCAAGATAAAATTGTGACATACTTTGAAATGACGTATAAATAGAAAGTACTCTCTCCACTATGTGTGGTTTCACCAAAGTGAAGCATGAACTCCTGTCTTTCGTATTTGCCCAAAACCTGTTTGGAACGGAGGAAAGGAATAGAAAGAAAATTTTTTCCATTTTTCTTTCTCACCTTACTCTCAAATTGAGGATTCGCTTTCATTATTTTCGTTTTTCTTTCAATTTTTCGTTCATCTCTAATGTCAGTTATCAGTTCTTGAATTTGAATTAAGAGTTTGCATTACGAGATGAGAATATAGAGGTGTAGGTGTGATTGATCTCATGATTCTTTGCTGACTTTCACTTTCGGGATATTTCATTTTTATAATAGAAATTGTATATTCGGATTAATATTTTTAGGAAATCATTTTAATTGGGATTGTCTTCTTTCTCAAAAAGCTGGTATTTTTCCAAAAATATTTCATTTTCGGGACATTATTGATTGGAGTTCTTTTTGGGTGATTTTCAAAGTGGACTTAGTTTTTCTCGCTAAAGGGCAAAATACGATAATAATTAGCATTGCTTATCCATATTTTGAGAGTCGTTTTTTCCTTATTGGTTTGAGATATACTTTCAGTTATTCTTATCTGGGATCTTTTTAATTTGAAAACTTGAAAATACATGTCTTTGTCTGACGAGTATTGCTGAATATACGACATTAATTTTCTTTCCAAGTAATTCAAAATTTCGTAACAGTAGCTGTGTGGTTTGAAGTTCAGTCAGTTCAGACGGCATTTTGAAGTGGCACTGATAAATTAGATGAGATTACAAATAATCATTATACTCATGTCCAAGTTTTAAAAGATAATCAAGTGGATGGGAGTAAATGTAATTGAGATAAGTAGATGATTATGGTGGTCGTTCACGTTTATTTACATTGTCTTTTAAAATAAATTTTCGAAAATGAGACACAAAACTGTTACCGAAGATGGGTTCAGTCAGTTTATGGGACAGCAGATTTTTCCAGTCTTGAAGTGCATAAAATCAATAAATCTTTTTCAAAAATCCATGAAGAAGTTTCTTCTTCTATTCTGTTTGTGATCATGTGATTTACAGTCTGTAAATATCAAGAGATAATGTGATAAGATAATGTGACTCTCCATATTCCATAAGATGTATTTATGCATACAGACATACATACATATACACACACATATGCACGCATACACGCATCCATTATTGTGCCTGCAGCAAATTTGTCACGGTGAAACACCTGCCGTGATGACCAATTTTCTTCTTCATATGTTGTATTCCTTGGCTATTCTAACATACCTCGTTGTTGCATTCCGGTAAGGTGGGAAGTAATGGGAGAGGGAGGGGTTATGAGGTGTTGCGATGCTGTTGGCCATGCAATATGCTATGGAATGCTGTCATCCTGTTTTATTTTTTATTTTTATGTTGTTTTCTCTCCACCTTTATCCCGGTTTTTTTAATATCCTTTTAACTTTTTCCCTTTCTTGTTCTATCCCTTTTCAGCACATTGTTTCCTTGGCGACTTTTTATGAAATTATTTAAGACCATAGCAAGTAGTAGGTTCTTTTTTTAATTGATTATTTGTTTTTCAGGATGCCAACGCCTCCTTTACTCACACATAACAACCGTGAGTTTGTAGACTTTGAAAAGTCGAATGAGGTGGATCAAAGAGCGGAAACGTTTGGGACAGTTGAAGCTTTTCTTAACAAATACGCGGATCCAAAATTAGCAACACCCATCAAAACGGTGTGTTTATTATTAAGTAGAACACGTACTGAAAAATCTCAGGTTTGAAAGTAAGAATAAACTATTTGACAAATTTTTGTGTTCTTGTCTAATATCTAAAAATAGAAACGTTTGAATATGCAAATTTTTTAATTCAATTGGGAAGAGGTTTCATCCCAAATCTTAGTATTAATTTTATTTATGCACCACAGTTACTGATCGCTAACAATGGAATGGCAGCATTCAAATGTGTGATGTCCATCAGACGTTGGGCCCAAGAGACATTCAAAGATGACCGTCTCTTCAAATTTATTAATTTAACTACTGAACAGGAAATTTCTTCAAATCCAGGTAAATGTTCTAGTACTGTGAAAATATAACATCTTAAGTGGATAAGTGTGATGAATGATGGCATGAATAATTCTGAGCTATAACACCTAATCTTCTTTACGAACTTTGGTTTTACCAACAGCTGAATTTATTTTTTGCAGAATATTTGAAAATGATTGACAATTTTGTATTCTCTGAATCTGGCGCAAATGAGAATAATTATGCAAATGTGGATGACATACTAAAGCATGCTGTGAGTAACAACGTGGATGCGGTATGGGCGGGTTGGGGACATGCATCTGAAAACCCTGATCTACCAAATGGTCTAAAAAAACATAAAATCCTTTTTATGGGACCACCCGGGCCGGCAATGTTCACATTGGGTGACAAGATTGCTTCAACAATACTTGCACAGGTAAAGTATTAAATTGTGTATAATTGTTGACTTTTTTAACACGTTGTTTTTATCCCTAGACTGACTTGTCCTGTGAAGTTTTGTTAAACGAACTCTTGAGAAATTTCGAAAATTTTTTCAGTCAGCTGGCGTGCCTGTAGTATCTTGGTCAGGTAGTAATATATTTTTGTCTAAAGAAATCTGTGAACGGGGACGAATTGATATTGAAGTATCACCAGAACTACGTGCTGCCGCCTGCGTTTATGATCATGAAGAGGCGATACGTGTAATGAAGGTGTGCTATTTTTCACTGGTTGAGAACTAGGTTCATTTAGTTTCACTCTATTCTGTTGTATGAAATTGCATAGCAGATTTTGAAATATGAGATTGCAGCGAAAGTGGAATTTTGAGTAATACAATTCGTATCCTGTATACTATTAATTTTCAGGAAAAGAAAATTACATATCCTGTTATGATCAAAGCTTCGGAAGGTGGTGGTGGAAAAGGAATTCGTTTAGTGCGCAGTGAATCTGATTTCGAAGTAAATTTTAGAAGAGTGCAAGTAAGTTTTTTGTTTTGTTTTGGTGAATTTTGAAAAAGTACTGTTTGCATATTGGAAGAGATCGAAAGTATGGAATTTATGGCTCCAAAAGATTTTTTTTTTGAGGGAAAAATTATTTAGCATAAAAACGTTAATTTAGGCAGAAGTAGCCGGTGGACATATTTTTTTGATGCACTGTTTGGAAGGTGCTCGACATATTGAAGTGCAACTTTTGGGTGATATGTACGGTGAGGTAATTGCACTGAGAACCCGTGATTGCACCGTTCAGAGGAGATGCCAGAAGATCATTGAGGAAGCACCAGCTATTGCTGCACCTTTAGCTGTTCAAAGAAATATGGAAGCAGTCAGCTTTTTCTATTTTTTTTTTTTTTTTTTTTTTTTTTTTTTTTTTTTTTTTTTTTTTTTTGGGGTCTTCCTTTTACTTGTAACTCTTAGATTTGCTTGATAGTGGAATTTACTAGATAACGCTTTTTTGCAGGATGCGATACGTCTGGCCAAAATGGTTGGATATGTTAGTGCAGGAACTGTAGAGTATTTGTTTCTTCCGCAAACTAATGAGTATTTCTTCCTGGAACTTAATCCAAGGTTGCAGGTGAATTTTGAATACAATGTATTTGTATAGTCAATGTAACGAGAAAGCAATTTTTTGCAATTTTTTTTCAAAATTTTTAACAATTTTGTTTAAAACCGCCACCTTCTCTCTAAGTTAATAAAAATCTGAGTAGTTATTTCATCATCATGGTATGGAGATGATGAAGATTTCTGCGAAACTGTGGTTTTGGTAGAAAGGACCAAAAATGAGTTTCATTTAATGTGGATAAAAATTAAGGCCATCTCAGTTGTTGGGAATGTGCGTAATTAATGGACTGGAGAGAATAGTTTGATATCTGGTACAAAAACCCGTTTTCACGAGATTAACGGTTTGTATACTGTGTGCTGTTGCCGTAATAGTGCTAATAGTGTTGTGATGAATACTAGCGATCTTGAAACTGAAAAGCGACAACACATTTTAGGTTGAACATCCGTTAAGCGAAATGTTAACAAACGTCAATTTACCAGCTGCACAGTTACAAATTGCGATGGGAGTACCACTGCAGTGCATCAGCGAAGTGCGTCTGTATTATGGCAAAAGCCGATATGGTACTGATAAAATCCCATTCCATCTAGTAAGTAGTTTCATTTAGTTTCCTTGAATTAAGGTTTTCAGGGACAATGCCTTCGTACGTACTAATACGATTATCGCTTCCCGACGATGCTTGAATTCAATAGGTGATATATATGTGGTAATAGCTGTTGTTATTGAGCATTGTTTTTGTTTTCACAAAATTTACATTCGAAATGTGAGTGACCTTCCAGATACATCCACATTGCGACAAGCATGTTGTATCTGTTCGGATAACAAGCGAAGATCCGGAAGAGAACTTCCGGCCGGCATCAGGTGAAATCACCAATTTGAATTTCCGTTCTACGCAGTTCGTTTGGGGATATTTTTCGCATGTTGGCGCTGGATCTCTTCATGAATTCGCAGATTCGCAGTTTGGCCATCTGTTTGCAACTGGTTCCACGAGGTTCCTAACTTTCCACATTTTTTTTATTGTTTGCACACCACTCAACTTGCCTCAGCCACAAATTTGACCATATGATTTTGGAGCCCTCTAAAATTAAGGAAACATCATTTTGAAATAGTGAACTAAATGATTAAAGTAATCTAAGTGATTCAGTTTATGTTAGAGACTATTTTGCAATCTGTAATAAGCATATACTTAGGAATCGTAAGTTTATTTACAGGCATTTAGCGATCTCGAACATGTTGAATGCGTTACAGGAACTGCAGCTTCAATCGAAATTTCCTGTAACGCTACCCTATCTCATTTCTTTGTTCAAAGATAGCGAATTTGAGCAAAATAAGATTGATACCACTTGGCTGGATAGGCGAATTGCTTCAAAGAAGCATACAGTAACTTCTTGTTCTTATATTTATTGGATTTTGTTTCTCCAGTTCAAAAAAATCAGTTGTATGAGAACATATGAGTTATACGAACATATTAAGTTTATAATTTCTCCTTTGAACTTCGTCTTTTTTTCTCTAACATCCGAAAGTTGATTTAAAAGTTATCTAATTCGAGATTATTTAAAAGTCACCAGTTTGAAAAAATTTTTGTGCTTTTTACAGGTAGAGCTTCCTCCACTTCCAATGGCTGTAGCCTATGGTTCAATGTTAATAGCACATTCGAAAATTACGGAAGCATTCAGTGCCTTTAGTAATGCTATAAGCAGAGGACGTATTTTACAGCCATCCGATCTTACTGAGACACATCAAGTGGAGCTTATTTTTGACAATATTAAATACAGGTCTAATTTCTTTTCGACAAGTACGATTTCATATGAATATTATGCAAATACATCGCTCTTCAAATGATTATATTAGTATACTTTTCATACTTTTAGTGTTACTGCTACGCGTACATCAAATTTTGAATATATGATTAAAATGAATGGTCGCTGTGTTCCCGTCGAATACCGTGAATTGCGAAATGGTACCCTTTTGTTGAAATATAAAGACCGTTCGCATCCATGTTACATAGAAGAGGAACCTGAACGTTACAAAGTGCATATTGGACGGATGCAGGTTAATATTTCAATTCATGACAAATTCGGATCGTTATCTGAGAAAGAAGTGTTAAAAAATACTTTTGTTCAATTTCCATCAAGTGTTTTGTCTCTTTCAGTTCTTTCACTAGCTGTTCTAGGCTGAATTTTTCTTTTTTTAAGGGAGAAGTTTTGCCGATAATATATATTTGATTTTTCAGATAATATTTGAGAAAGAAAACGATCCTACAGTGCTGCGATCGTCATGCGCTGGTAAACTGCTAAGTTTTGAAGCGGAAAATGGAGAGCTGCTTTTGCCGGGTCAAATATATGCCAGTATGGAAAGTATGAAAGTTGTTTTGGATATGCGCGTGAAAAAGGTTTTAGTAATACGTGAAAATCTTCGACTCTTAGATTAGTAATGTTTGTTAGTATACTTCGTATTTTAAATTTAAGTTTAAATTTATCGTAATTTTTCGATCCGAAAACATTTGTGGGGCATCACTGAATGCAAATCGTTTCTCTGGCAATTGGTTTCTTTTTCGACAAACTGCTGCTTCACACTGGGAGCATTTATCCCAGTTTTCTGGCTCCAAGGTGATTGGAACTAGAATGTATATGTTATTTTGTAAATAGCTGTAAATATAAGTGTTGCAATAGCCAGTAACTTTTTACCGGTGCCTTGTTGGTTTATTTGATTACTTGTGAAATACATTTCTTCATTCTTTGACATTATTTAGCTGTTATGACGCTCATGCACAATAAGGTATGTAAATTAGTTTCTTGAGTTGATATAATAACAGCATTTTCTACGAATTTTTTGATTATTCAGGTTGGAGGTCGTTTCGAAAAAGTTGCTCAGCCCGGACAGATGCTGCATCCAGGGACTTTGGTTGCTCGTTTAGAAGCAGAAAATGGTTTAACAGTTACTAAACCCATTGATTTTGAGGATTCATTTGCGGAGTGGACACAAAATATCGCTAAAAAATCTCCAATTAATATGTATTTCACAAATGTTGTTCAGGTAATTGCAAATTTTTGGAAAAAAGAATAAGATTCAGAAGACAGTGGTCTAAATTATGTAATTTAAAATCTGGAAAAACTTGCATTACCTCTTCTATTTCCTGCCATACCTAATGACACTTCTAAAGTAAATGAAGGAATAGGTAGTAACCTTGAGGTTATTGAATGATTATGTTAATCATTACTTTGCTTTATTGCTTCAACATAAATAAGAATAAGTGTTCGTGAATTGACTTTCTGACTTGTCTGATTTTTAGGAAGTGCATAATGTCTTTGACGGTTATTGTAAAACAGAGCCAACATTCTCGAACTATGCCGATAGTTTAGTAGAATCTCTTTTTTCTGTACTCAACGACCAATCGCTACCGTATGAACAAATGCAGCAAAAGCTTGCTGTTATGAAAAGCCGTATTAAGCCAAAAATACTGAACCAACTTAATGAATTTCTTGAAGTTTGTGCTGATAATTTCCCTGTGAAGAAAGTCCGGAAAGCTATCGAAGTTAGTGATACTTTTATCGCTCTTTTCACTCATTATTCACTTATATGCATTATTTCAAATTTTTTTCAATCAATTCAAATCAATTTTCACTCATATGCATTATTTATTAGGAGGACCAAATTTTAGAATTTTTCTGAGAACATATTCCTAGAATACTGGTATTAATTTCCAGGATTATCTAAATGATTTGGATCCGCAAAAGACGAAGGAAGAAAAGATGATCTTTGAACCAATAACAAGAGTTTTGGCCAAATTTGAAGATGGAACAGAAGGTCATATAGCTTTGGTTTTGGATGATCTTCTTGGACATTATTACAAAAGCGAAATATTTTTTCAAGAAGATCAGTACGACAAATCTGTTACAAGACTTTTGTCTCAGGTGAGCATATGACTCGATAATCGTTTGTTGTTTTTAATTGTTTATTAAACTGTTACTATAGGTTTGTGATACGGAACGGTGCGTTAGACTGATTTGTTCACACACAAAGATTAATGAAAAAAATTTGTTGGCAATGAAAATTTTACGGCGGATCAGTAACAATCGCCGCTTAATATTGCGGTTGTCGCCTGTACTGGAAAAGATTGCCAGCTTCGTGAAAAGTGAAAATTTGGAATTGGCGCATGCTGCAAGGACACTGCTGATTGAAGCGGAAACACCAACATATACTGAAATTAAGATCAGGGTATATATTGTGCTTCTGCTTATCTTTCCTAGTAATTTGGGATTTGGTTTTTTGATTCACAAATGTTGGAGTTGAGTAGAGAATAATGTAATGTTTACATATGCTATAGGGATCATCACCGAGCCCAACTAATCTGGAAAGATACGACATACTATTTGAAATGTTTGATAATAATTTCGATTCGGTATTGAAATATGTGACCGTATGTTGTGGTGTTCCGGAAGCTTCTATTAGACGATTAGAAGATGGTCATCCCCATGATGTACAATTTTCCATTCCAATACAGAAAATTGCGTATGTTTTAATTTTTCTTTTTATAGTCTGATTAACAGTTCTATAGAAACACAGCGTAAAGGTTATGTTAAAGATACTGTTATATTTTTGTGAAATGATAAGTTTGCATTATAGGCATGGATTGGGTCTTCCAAATGACGAAGTAGTTGAAATAAGTGTAACGATGCGGGTTGTTGGTGATGTAGCAGATATTGTTGAGCGATTACCACAGGTAGCTGCGAAAGTAGTGAAACCAGATTCGACTCTCTACATCGTTTCACATACTGGAGCCGTCCGGTGTGATGCTAATTTGGATGAAAAATTCTCAGTGACTTTAAAAGTAATGCTTCTGAAATGTTTTCAATTAGACTGCTTAGTTGCATTGTTTACAACACCGAATACGACAACTTTTCAACAAGAGATTTTTTGTTTCAGCCTAATTTTAAATAATACTAGGTCATTCATGCAGTTAGCGCTAATGCAGTTTCATAAAATGTATTTGCAGATATTTACTTTTCAGGAAGCTATTAGTCGTGTACAGAATGAAAATATTCGCCAAATCGTAATTTTGATAGCATCATCGGATTCCTATCCACTATTTTTCTACTATAACATGTTCCGTAAAGAAGAAATTCGTTCACAACGTAATATCGATTTGGCTCATCTTCCTAAACTTGGTTTACATCGTATAAAAGAAAACTATAATGTTAGTTTTACAGACAACTTTGCCGAATTTACAGTTCTATAGTTTTATTTCTTAGATTGTTTACATGGTAAATTAGTAGTTTAGATTGAAAAATTGAAGTCATCGCATAACTCGGGTCACTTATATAAAGCAGAAGGAAAAGCTGATCCAACAGAACACCGGTTCTTTTATCGAGCTGTGGTTCGAGTTGTTGACAGTTATACAGCTGAGTAAGTTTTTTTGAATGTTAATTTTTTTGTATAATATGTCGACAGTTTGGCTTTATTTTAACACTTGATTCAACGATGATTTTTCTGTGGAATGGTTTAGAGATAACGAACTTATGATGCTTTGTTGTGGAATGCCTCGAAAATTATGAGTTTTTGAAAGTTCCTTAAAAAATAAGTTCTTTAAACTTTTCAGCTGTAGATCTACAACTGTTGAAACTATTAGAAAATTATCCTTGTCCTTTTATGTTCTTATTCACTCTTTTTTTGTTTATTCAAATTTAGAGAAGTGACATGCAGTGTTATTAAAGCCCTAAAACGTGCGTGCTGTGAAATTGTCGTAGCTTTATACCGTTCAAACACAATTGACCGAAATCATGTTTTACTGTTTATCCATCGTACACCATCCAATAAGGAAATACGGATGAGTCCGGCTGATTGGATAAATGTTATTTATAAGGCTTATCGAGAATGCAAAGTAAATTTTTAAAACATTTTTTAACGTTATATAATTAGTGCTTTTTGTATTTTTTTAGATTAAGCGATACTGAAAGTTTTCGTTTAATGATGAGGAAAATATGTTCTCAGCGTTTAAACTGTTTTTCCCTTTTCAAATATTCTTTTTCGTTTCATGTGTGGAATTTAGTTACATCAGTTGTTTCCAGGACTTTTTGTGGCAGTCACAAGTGAATCAAGTTGAATTTGATTTCATTTTGTTTGGTGAGCGACGAAGCTTGGAGCAGGCGACGAAAGTAATTATAACTGATGACACTGGTTTCACGCCATTTATTAGAGTGTTGCGCGCGGAAGCAAGTAGTGGTAATTCAAGAACCAAAAAAGTTAGTAGTTGCTAGCTATGTAAGCTAAGTATTTGTTAACTTGTTTTCTGTATCATACATTTAGTTTTGATCTGCTTTGATCCGATCTGATTACTCGTTCAGTCAGAGGTGGAGCCATATCTCCTTTCGTTTTAACCAAAGAGGTATTTGTATTTTAGATGGAATGGTATGAATTTCAATTTAGTTTGTGAAAATAATTCTAGTGGCTTCACGTGGATGCTGGAATGGATGGTTTTAAGCATGGCCTCGAAATAATGGTCGACAATCGGCGAAATCCAGATTGGAATCCATTTACGGATCCATACCTTGGCAGATCTGAAATTGACAAGCGACGTCTGAAAGCTCGTGTATTGAAAACTACTTATGTTTACGACTATCCACTACTTTTCCAGCGTGCTGTAATTGCCACATGGCTTGCACCCACAGAGTTCGTTTTTCTGTCACGAATTATTCTAAAATCTTTTTCTCCAGTTTTTTTGTTCAGTTTTAAATCCTGTTAAAAATTTTTTGCATGTTGTATGCCACAGTTTACATTTCTCTATCATTTTAAGGTCGCAGAAATCATCAGATTTGATCCTTGAAGATTTGTGCCAATTTTATGAATTGGTATATGATGAAGATTCAAAGCAACTCGTTGAATTAAGTGAAAGTGGTTCACTGAGTAAAATTGGGATAGTTGCATGGCGTGTGCGGTTAGTTGTCCCAGAATACCCAGAAGGGCGGGAAGTGATTGTCATTGCAAATGATATCTCCAATCAGATTGGTTCATTTTCGATGTGTGAACATCGTCTGTATTATGAAGCTTCACGTTTAAGTCGAAAAGAAGGAATTCCACGAATATACATTGCTGCTAATTCGGGTGCAAGGATTGGCTTATCAGCTGATGTTAGTTGTTTTTGTCTCTCTTTTCACTCATTGCTTTAGTACAGAATGGAATAAAACAATGAAGTACGTTGATTCCCTATTACTATTTACTGTCGCTACAAAATATATTTCTAGCTGAAAAAACTTTTCAAAGTTATGTGGAAGAACGAAAATAATCCAGTGGAAGGTTTTGATGGACTTTATCTTACAAATGACGACGCACATGAACTACAACAAATTGTCGCTACGCATCGTAGGAATGGTTTCTATCAGATTGATGGGATTATAGGCAAAGAGGTACACACTAGATAGATATCTCTAGACCACTGTTTTCATATCGTCTTTTGTGCGTTATCCATTAATTTCATTTTGTTTGATTCACTTCGTGTTTTATTATAATAGTTGTTAGTTCTTCCTGCTTTGAAAAATTCTTTTAACGCGATCTATCCGTTTCGTAATTCAGTCTTATGAATCTTCCTTCTCTTTTTCTTTATACTGTGCACTGGTCTAAAGTCTTATTTGCTTACAGTTTTGTGTGTATTTAGTGAAACATGATGATAATTATTTTGCACATTTTTAGCGTGACCTTGGCGTAGAGAATCTAGTTGGTTCAGGGATGATTGCGGGTGAAACATCGCGAGCATATAACGAAGTAATAACCTACTGTTTGGTAACTGGTCGAACCGTTGGCATTGGTGCCTATGTTGCTCGGCTTTCAAGGAGGATTTGTCAAGTTGAAAATGCAGATATTATTTTAACTGGCGCGCCTGCTTTGAATTCTGTGCTCGGTCGTGAAGTTTATACATCCAATGGGCAGCTGGGTGGCACTGAAATAATGACTCGTAATGGTGTTACGCATTCCACTGTTAGCAATGATTATGATGGTGTCCGCCAATTGCTAAGGTGGCTATCTTATACGCGTAAAAACGTGAAGGTTTGAATTTAAACTCATCAGCTTGTTCTGTGTAATGTGGATGATATCATATATTTTACTGACGTTTAGGTTTCTTTGCATGCACGCTCCATTATTTCCTTTCACTCTTTATTAACACATTTCATAATTAAGATTTTATTTGGCAAAAAATAACTTCTGTAGAACTGAAATGTAGCTTTATTAAGTTAATTCGTTTGCAGGCGCCGTTTAAGGAACCAAGCTTTGAATATAGTGAAGATCCCATTGATCGATGTCTAAATTATTTACCATCGCAGAATAAGGAAAATGATCCGCGTTTGATGATGACGATCTTTGATCACAATTCTTTCGAAGAAGTTTTTGTTTTTTCTTATTTGATTTTTCATAAAGCTGACAATTTTACCCGGTTTTATTGTCAGTTTTTAGATTTTGGTACGAAAATCAGGTTGTAGAATTGGACAGTTTTGGAGTTTAAGCAAATCTTTTTTTGAAAAAAAAAAGTTATGTCACTTTTATGCTGTTAGCATCTATATTTTCAACTGTAGCATTTAAACTGCATATTTTTGTCCAATTTTCTTGAAACAACTTTTTTTTAAGATTAAATCAGGCTGGGGAAAAACGGTAATCACAGGTAGAGCACGTTTGGGCGGCATCAGTGTTGGCGTTATTGCTGTGGAAACAAGGAGTGTTTTTGTTGAAATTCCGGCTGACCCGGCTGCTCCAGATTCTCAAGCAAAATGTATCCAGCAAGCTGGCCAAGTGTGGTATCCTGATTCTGCATATAAAGTAAGCTTTATCAATTTTGATTGTGATTACAGTTTTGGCTACAGTCTGAAATTTGTTACTTTGATGCACTTTTCTGTAACTGCTCTAGTTCTGAAGCTTTGTTAAATTCTTTTTTTTTTCTTTTTCTTTCATAACTTGAAATTGTGGTAGTTATAGACTGCTGAAGCAATCGAAGATTTCAATAAAGAATCCTTGCCATTGTTTATTTTAGCTAACTGGCGCGGCTTCAGCGGTGGTCAGAAAGGTACTTTAATTTTACACTTATAAGTAGAAAATATACATATTTCGCAACATGAACTTTTTTAGAAGCTTTACTTTCTGCAACTCATCACTTCGTTAAAAGCCTAATGGTTTTCAAGAGTTTAGGAAGTTATTGGGTTTTTAAGATATTTATTTTAGATATGTTCGAAATGGTCCTCAAATTTGGTGCTTATATAGTTGATCAATTATGTGAATACCTTAATCCGGTGATAGTTTATATTCCGCCCTATGGAGAATTACGTGGTGGGGCTTGGGCAGTTATTGATCCAACAATAAATCCTGTTTGCATGCAGATGTTTGCTGACCCGAGATCAAGGGGTGGTGTTTTGGAACCAGAGGGAACTGTTCAAGTGAAAATGCGTAAGGTTAGTGTATAGTATGGCACTTAATTTTCCTTTTATTTCAAATATATGAAGTTTAGAATGAAAGTGATCAGAGAACTTTTACTTCACTGTTAACATGCGCAAATGTTTGATTTACGTACGCTTTTTTCAAAAATGTTGGTGGAAGAGATAGTCAAAATATTACAAGTGTGAAGTTGTGAAGGTTGTATTGGTTCTTCAAGGAGGAATTCTAATGAGTGGCATAAGTTTAATGTTTTATTAATAAATATGAGCTTAAAGGATTTGGTACCACTAATGCGACGATTGGATAAGGAAATGATTCGATTAGGGATATTGGAAAAAGAGGGTAACGATGTGAAAGTGGACATCAATGCTCGTATTCAACTGCTAATGCCCACGTATCGCAATATTGCTATAACATTTGCTGATTTGCATGACACAGCAGTGCGAATGAAAGCTGTTGGTGCCGTTAAGGTATTCTTTTCATTTAGAAACGGATGGAATCTTAACTTTCCTATTACATATTATGTTGGGGATTGTAGTAATATTTCTATTCTTAGCTTGACCAGAATACTTATTTGCCATTTTAAAATATCTATCGGCATTATGGTTCTTATATAGGTTCTTTTAAAATTTTGTCCCTGCATTTTCTATTTTATAGCTAGTGAGGAAAAATTAAAATTTATAAAATTTCAGTCATTATTTTTGTTAAACAAAAAGTTTCTTTGAAGAAAGACATTTCAGGAAGTAGTGAAATGGGAAGAATCAAGAGCATTTTTCACACGACGGCTTTTAAGATTGTGCATCGAACAGGATATATACAGGGAGGTTAGAAATACATTCAAATCAAATTCGGAAAATCAGAGAGATAAAGTGAAGAATAATTTCATATTATAGGCTATCGATGTAAAGTGTTTAGAAGATATTCGGAAAATGCAGGAATCTTTACAACAATATTTTGCAAAAACTCGGGATGAAACCTTCTCTTGGTATAGTTACCCGGATGAGGATGCCATAAAACTCTTACGTGAGGAAAGGAAACAAATTGTTGCGTTCCTTGTTGGAAACGATTTCTTTACAATTGGAGAGCGTTATGGAATGTAAGTTCATCTGAGTTGAGGATGTAAATACTTTAACGTAAAAAATCGGAAAATTTACATTAAGTTCAGACTTCCATTTCTTCCAGTATGATTACTCGTTTAGCTGAAAATGGCTTTTGTTATAGTCCCGTAAAATCTCTGAAAAATTATTCCTTCTAATCAATAATAAAATAAATCATTCATAGACCTTCGGAGAAGCTTGGAGATTTCGCGAGAAAGTGTGACTTATTAATACGGGAAATGAAGAACGAAAGGTTGTGATCATTTATAGACTAGCTCTTTATATAACGCTATTTTGAGAAAAATTGCATAGCATCAAATGTTCATGTGAGCAATTTTTTTCTCTTTGTTTTTTTGTTTGTTAAATTAATTTTGGATTTTTTTTCTTAGTCAGCTGATTTGGAAAAGTCGCTTATGGTGAAGGGGATTTTTTTTTTCATTTATGAAGCACTTTTTGTCGCAATCTTGGTAAAGTGTTCCTCCAATTTTCAAGATGTACTCATTCTCCGAAAACTATTAGCCACTGACTGTATCATGGTTGAAAATATTGTTTGTGAGATACAATAGTATAGTCTTTTTTAACTTCCGACTCTGGGCAGTTTCTGCAGTGTTCGCATCTTCACTGACGTATCTTTGTGCAAAGCGTTACAGGATATATGTTACTTTTTCATGTTTTCAAAAACCAGTCTTTGCCTACAATTGTTTTGCTAGAAATTCCGTAGGGTACTTGCTGCTAGCTGTATCAGTTGTTATTCGGTTGCTTTGTTATCATCACTTTTATCAGCAGGTCTTGCCTGTTTGTTCAGCGAAACAGTTAGTCAATTTCGTTTTTATTCTGTGGCTTCATTTGTATATATTTCCCCTTTTAATCTTAACTTTAAAATATATCAAATTTACAGTGCCAATATATTTGCCTTACAAAGAAATAAAATTTACTTGCAAACCGAAATTGATTCTTTTCTTGTCCATATAGATGTTATGTTCTCGGACATTTTCAGGATTGAAATTCATTTTTTTGCAAAAAATTGAGATTGTTGCGTCCGGAATCCTAGGGATTTTAAGGCCTGAGACCTATGCTTTTTGAATTCTAGAAAATGTTGCTTTTGGTAACTGGGACAGGAATGGTATAGTTAAATTTAGTCTGAATTTTATTCCTGACTCTGGTCAGTCAGAAGTGAGCCGCTATTATGTGGTTGAGTTGGATTACGTTGTCTGACAGGTTGTATTCAATCAGTATGAGTCATCAATTTATTTCAGCTATGTCGTTGCGGTATTGCCGCTTATGAACTGGCTGAGGAACACATATATGTTGTGATGGTGTAAGTGATGATCGCTTTCGGATTTGCTTCGTAACTTGAGAAAGTATATCTAGACACGAATAAATAACTGTAGCTTATTATAAGCTTATACCATTAGTTGTGTATGTACTTTGTGTCATTCACTTGAATAGCACAGTCTATAGAACAAAATCGAGAAGTTCGTTTATCTAAGCTCGAGTAGAGCGGTCTATCCTAAGTGCCCCAACAAAAAGATAAGGCATGAAATAAACTGAATGAGTAAACTACGTGTTTTTTAAATATATTCCCGTACAAAACTGGAGGTATCTGCGCAGTTTACGTAATCACGCCTTATCACAGGAAGTAAGAAAAAATTTTTCAACAATATCAGCGGATAATAATACACTAAAGGAGCGATGGTTTTCGAGAAATAAGGTATAAAGGAGCAGACCTAAACTTAATGAGTAGGTCTGTTATCATAATAGCATGCATATCCTTAGTTTTATTGCTTGGCCATCGAGCATCGAAGATAAGTCGATTCAGTTTACTGAGGATTAATTTCCAAAGGAATTTTACTAGCTGTAAATTAAAAAAAAAAAATTTATTTTTAAAGCTGACATAGAATAAATGCTACTTGGCGGAATGTTGGTAAGTTGAAAATGCGTCCATTAAATCACGATACAAAAACCTGTGTTGTATAAGCAGACCTTAAGTGGGCTTAATTATATTAAAAAAAACGGTTAATTGAAGTGGAACATTTGAAAACATTGAATCCTGATTGAAACACATTCCCATGCGTGATATCAGTACTATCATCATTGATGATGAATTGGAGGGAACAGTTTTAACGAACTTTGAGAAGGAAATGATCCACCCTGAAATAACGATGTTGCTGAAGAATAAATACAGAAATGTAGAGAAACTGATAATGCGGAAAAACGAAATGTCTAAAGCTATCATTAAAATGTTAAAGATTATCTGAACTGAGTTCAACTTCATTGATGAATTATGATTTCACTTTATGGAGAATACAAAAAATATTGGAGATAATATGACAAAGAGGAATTATTCTTTTGTCTGAAACAGGTTTGCTTGGATTTTTATATCTAATATTAAAAACAAATGAAATTTCCGCTTGTCGACATCTTCTATTACATATTTGTTTACATTCACAAAAAAAAGTGCTTCATAAATTATAAACAAATTCCATAGAACTTCAACCGATTAAACTTTGATGAACCAGCTTCATAACATTGGTGTTAGATCCAAAAATCAAAGTTGATAATACAGTAAAAATAATAATGTAACCACCTTTAAACTAAACTAATTAGATGAAATTAAGCGAGCAAACAAATTCACAATTAATTTAACTCAAAGATTTAAAAATTGGGAAATTGTAATCGCATAAGTGTTGGAAAAGCCAGATTTGTACATATTTGCAGAGAATAATGTAATAGAAGTTTGAAATGTACAGCTTTTGCCTATGAAACGATTGAAAAGTTAAAGGAAATTAACTACTAAGTCATTTATTAAAGGAAATTAACTACTAAGACAAAATGTCCACACTCGTCGTTTACTGCTCTACTGAAATGCGGGAAACAAAACGGAATTAACAGTGCGCTCTTTAGATTTAAGAGATTTCATTTCGCTTATTCTTCTTTGCATTCCACAAATAAACACTTTATTGAAGGAATTTCGGGAATGAAGAATATGGTTGCCGCATTTTTTTATTTAGTAAAATGATAAGCTTACTGGTAATGGTATGAACAATGGTTTATTAGAGCATTCGATTAAGATAAACTGAGATGCATAATGAAGCATTTTATCGTAGTAAGGATTTGGTTCAGCGGCTTTGACGACAGATGGCATGCAGATAAGTTTGTACGGATTTTTATATGCTTTTCCCACCAAAGCAAACGAGACTGAATAACGGGGAGAAGAGAAAATTTCACCTGAATTCCGAACATATCATTCCATTTAAATTACCAACTAAATAGTGCTGCTTCAAGTGCCATCTCTCCTAAAGTGCGATTTGTGATACGGTGGCTTTAGTTTGGCACTATGCCGACATCACCGTTTTTTTTTGTTGGAGAATTAGTTTTAACGTTGGTTGCTTTCTGGGTGCAGGGGGGTCCTGATTTTGTGGAGATTTTTTATGCGTTTTATCAACAAGCTAATTGCATCCAGTACCGACGGAGTGAAGTTTTTGCGTCGTCAGTTGCCGAAATTTGCACATTTCAAATTTGAAAACTACTTATAAATCATGTAAGAAAGTATAAGATGTCGGAATCTCGAACCTCAATTTCTAACCCTCTTTGCTTAAAGTGTTCTAACTTATGAAATGAAGTATCGTATATAGCATCGACTTTTTAAATCATTGCTGTTTCATGTTCAGCATTACTGTGAAAACTTTCAGTAAAGAATTAAATGGTATCTGGGCGTAGTGATGGTTCACCTGCATCACGACGCCTTACGCTACCACAGTCGACATTATATGACAAGTCACGCAAACCACACACGTTACGTTCCGGTGTTGATACAAAAGCTATTCATTTTGATTGGATTAGTAAAGAGTTGGAATGTGGCATCTGCGAGAAGACAATACAAAATACGATGGTTGTGAGGGTGAGAACAGATATTTTTGAACTAAATGCAGAATAGTTCACTGTTTTTTTTTTTTTGTGTGTCGCTCAAAGTGAATTCGCTATCCCATTCATGTTCTTGTTTATCTTGGAAAGTTCTAGTTGTTGGAAGTGATGATTTCATACAGTTTTTCATTCCAGAATTGTATGCATCGTTTTTGTGCAGATTGTATATTACAAAGAATACACACTGGAGCGAGGAAGTGTCCCTCATGTCATAAAGTTCTTCCGAAAAAGACACCACTGAAAAGTGATGCAAATTTTGATGCTATTATAAACAAGGTATTTTTTAAATCGGAACTAAAGTTTTGAGGTGTTTTAACTTCGTATTTCCGAAAAATTCATAGTCACCTGTTGCGTAGGGCGCTTGAACATTCTTCTTTTGTTTTCTTTTTCTTTTTACATCTGCAACGGGCTGGGTGCATGGCGGAGGAACTAATGTTTAAGATGTGGTGCTTGTATCAGGCAGTTCATATCAAATTGCTATCACTTCAGTTCACACTGTCAGTCGAAAGGAGATGTGTGAAACGTCCGATCACCGAGTCAAGTAATTTATGTAAGTCGTTACATTTTATGAACGTTATTGAGGCGGAGTATATTTGCATTTTATAATTCTATAAACTGAAGGTATGCGTATCTTTCAGTACAACAAATATTATACAGAATTGTTTGTCAGGTCGCAATGCTCAGAATTGTTTATCAGATGGCAATCAAAATATTGTAAAATCTAGAATTTTTTTTACTTGATAACTCAAATATTTTTCAGGTTTCACCAAGAAGAGGGTTTTTGATAAGAGATCACCTATTAAACGTTTGACGAGTTGGAATCCAGTAATTCCATCATCTTCATCAGAATGGACACCTTCGAAAAATGCTAAAGCGTCGGGGAAGGTCTTAAATTATTTTTAGACTTATTAGACTTTTCATATGTTTGTTTTTTGTGTTTTGATAGGTAATTATACCGACTGTTTTTACTTTTATAATTTCGCTTTTTATAATCTTTCTTTTCTCCTTTTAAATAATATGCAAATGTTTGGGAAAGCATATTTCAGATGGAAGTCAGCACTAAAGTGAATAATACTATTTTTAAACTTTTTAGTGCGATTCGATAACAGATTCAGCATCAAACATACCTTTAGAAATAAAACCACCGTTATTGCCTAGCATGCATTCCGATGCATCCGATCCTCCACTCACAATTGATGAAGATTCTTCAGATGGTTATTTTTTCAGTTTGTTGATTTTATTGAAATTGATAGATAAAAAAAATTTCGAGCATTTTTGCTAAAATAAAAGGAATATTTCAGGTTTATTTTCTTTTTTTTTTTCTTAAGAAATTCGTCTTATGCGTTAAAGCAATTTGAGTTCTTTTTTCCATGTTGATAATAAACTTCTCACGTGGATTCACTGGAACAGTTGACATACTGACACCTTGCTTTAATTATGGTTAGATTTGCTTTAGATGTTTATCCGAACTTCGAACAACCAACAACATCGTCATATGGTGAAAACAGATTAAATGTTAATGATACAAGTCAAAAGAGAACAAAAGTAAGTTTTTAACAACAGTTCTATGTCTTCCTTAGTTCATTTTAAGATGGTTAAGGGTAAAGTATCTTTTTAAACTTTCTCTTGAAAATAGTTTAGTGGCTCTAAGCTATTAAATTCAATATTCCATTGCGCTAACTAAAAATTAAAGTAATTTTCTAGCGGATGAACGCCTTGCATTAAAATTTTTTGCAGTCGAGTCGGTTGGCATCAAATCACTGTGAAGTGACTCCAGTTGTTGTTTTGCAGAAGTCTAGGAGTCATGGTATTTCTTTTTCCTCGCTTAGTCAAATTTTGAACTTACACTCGCAAAATTTGGGAACTGAATGTCGAATCTTGACTTTCAATATCGAATTGTTACTTGCAGAACGACTTAATGGAATGGCTGTAAAGAATGTTCAGATTAATGGTAAAAACGAGCGTTCTGCAAAGTGCTTGAACGTGTATCCTATTCTTGGTCCATCTACGCACATTGTAACAAATCAAGTTGATTCAAATTTGAATGTAAGATTTATAAATTTCCTTGAATGTTCTTGTATATATAGTATTTCGCTATGTCTAGTGTACATCGTATTTTATTCTTGCAGTCGTTCGTAGAAAAAGATTTTTTTTTCAGCTTTCGACTAGTGCTTCAGTTTCTGGGATTTCAAACGGAAGTTTGCTTCATGTTAATGGAAATAGTTAGTACTCTTTTTGACATGAATCGTATCGTAATATATTATTGTTACGAAATATTCCTAATGTTTCGTTATTTTTTTTTTTTTTTTGCAATGGAAATCTGATTAAAAGAAGCAACAAAGTAAAACTTCCTTGTGATGTGAGTATCAAGCGGTTGCTGAACAGTTTTATAGTCGCCGATAAATATCTGGGAAGCATGGTATATAGTAAGGCACACTTGGAGTGTTTTTATTAAAATTTGAAAAAAGAATCTGTTCCATTTTCGTTCATCTTTTTTTCTGTACTGTGCGAGGGTACTCACAAAAATGTACTGATCCCAAAGTGGATGTTGGACTGTTGTTAACGCTATCTTTAGGAAACAGTATCCTGGGAGAAGATATAATGATGATGTCACCGCGTTCTTCTGAGTATTTGCTGATGTCAGGAAAACAGAGATTATCGTCAGGAATAGAGTCAGAACTTGTTCTTAATCCTGATGCAAGTGTAGTGAGTGATGACTCACTACCTATTGCTGCTAAACATTTGCGATACATTATCACGTGCCCAACAACTACAGGTTTCTACGATGTATTTTGGCCACTATCAAGTCAGTAGTATTTTGCAGTCTTAGACTAGTGTCGTAATGTACGATATATTAATTGATATTTGTACTTGTAGTTGAACTGAAATATAAGTAACAGTGAGTCATGAAAAACTTCGTTAGTTTTGCTTTAAACGCGCTGGCAATTATTGGAACAGTTACGAGTTGCAGTTGGTCATTTATGTGAATACATACTGCAGCGAATCAGAGTGGAGTCACGCGCTGAATGGGACAGAAAGTACAGTGATAATTGTCTACCGAAGGTTTTCCATTTTTTCTTATTTAAATACAACAGTAAACCCGAAATCCTGGAAGTGATATCAGACTAGAGGCATAATTACAGCTATATGTTCACTGTTAACAGCTCAGATATGATATGAAGTATTTTTTGATCACTCATCGTCCTGACTTCATTTTACAGCGCGTTCTCCTGTGTCCGGTAAAGTCTGATCTAGCTCTAGATGATGTGCTCGTGGTAAATGAAACGGGAGAGGGTCAGTTTACAACTTTAAATGTTGGTGAACGAAATAGCGATCCGAAGTCAGCTTCAGTTTTTACCATTAATTCACCATTTACTGGTAAGTTTACTGGGATTCGTTCTTGTAATTTCAGTGGTTATCTTTCGGTCGAAAGATGCTATCTTAGTACCCTCACCTAGTTAGTTACTCTTGTAGGTATGATAATGGTAGTTATTTTAAGATGTAAAGCATGACGGGGTTGTAGATATTAAGCGTATCTCTGAATAAGTTATCTGCTGCAACCGATTGGCTTTTCATCGTTATTTTACTTCTTGAATCGTGCTTAATATTTATAGGGGCAGAATCATCCTGCTTAAAATCTGTCCGGGTTTCCATAATCATTGGCTCGTTTTAAAGAGTTAGTAAGATTTTTATTAAGGAATGGAATTTTTTAAAACAACATATTGGTATGATAAAATAAGATGTGCACAATAAATTTGAGCTTTGCTTTCACTATTTATCACTGGTGCATTTTTTTTTAGCACTGAAAACCAGTTAACTTTTTAAATATTAACTGTGCAGCTGTGAAAGATTTGGTCTATTTTAAAAGCTGGCGCTATTTAAGATTAGTTTTCCGAATGATTTGGTTGTTTTTTCCAGCTTTGGATGAATCGATAACAATTGAGCAGTTGAAAGCAGAATATTGGGCGAATAAAAAGAGACCACTGAAACTTATTTTTAAATTTATTGGAAAGTCGTAGCGGAACTTGTTTGCTTTTTTTTTTCTGTAAATCAGCGGTTCAGATGTTTCCAATATCCAAATAAGCGCAGGATATATACACGAGAAAACCATGCACTGGTTTGAAGGAGTCTCTATTATTGAGGTTAAAATACCCGCTCATATCTTGTCCAATTCAATATTTATTTGCGAGGGAACTGTTTTCATATTAGTTAAATCACTGATATTCTATTTCGCACCCGAGAGGTAAAATAATCATGTTTTCAATTTCCAAAATACAGGAATTTAGTCTCAGGTTTAAAAATCTCGGGATATATAATTGGTTTTCGTTCTTGGTGGTATTGCATAAACAGCGTTTCCAATTTTGTTTAATCACTTTAGCAGTTTTGACTGACAGGGTAGTTTGTGGAGCACTTGTTGAAACTATTACATGTCTTACTGTGTTTGATACACGTAGCATATAGCTTGTATTGTGTCCGGATTTCAACAGTTGTGATACTTTACACCATCCTAGCAACAGAATGACAGAAAAAGCGAGCTAACGTGGGGAGTTTACAGATCCTGTTTTTTCACGTATTTTCTGAAAAAAAAAAAACAGCTTTTGTAAGTGTTCACTTTGCTTCTGCGATGGTTGTTCAGTTTGAAGAAAACCAGAGTGACAGACTGCATCGTGTTTATCATTTAAAAGTACTATTTATAAATTCTGATTGAAATCTTGAAGAAGCTAGGCTTGGTTCTTTACTAGCTCAGGTATTTGTATACAGATTTAATTCCAGGAGTACCTGTATTATGTCTTCCCATATTTGGATTATTTTGTCGTTTATGTCAAAAATAAATTATGCCGATCGATTCTTTGGACCTTTTAAACAGTTGACAGGTTTACTTGATACTAACTCTTAAATGACCCAAAGCAAAGAATTGCACTTCGGCGTATTCATAGCCGACGATTTGAAGAATTGTTAAAAACGCAATAACTTGATTGCATTTCTTCGAAGCGAATTGCTTACAAACAGTATTCAGTTGTTGCTGCTGTTTACGATTACAGTTAAAGTGAGCGCTAACTTCGCTTCTGTGTGGTCATGTACAAAGTGCTGTGCAGGCCTTTGCACCGAATCTGCGTTCAAAGACGAGTTTTTTGCAGGCTATAAACTACCTTGGTTTGATCTGAAAGGACTTTATGACGTTATGCACTAAGATGAAGACGAGTTCCAGTCGAAGTACGCAAGCATACAATTGATGCTACGTTACAGTCAAGATGTAACGAGCTTGAAGACATTCACCAAACTAAACTGTACCAGGTTCCTTCCTACAGCTACGAATATGTGACCTCTAGAGCTGCATATTGAACATCACGTTACTGTAGATAATGTCCTCGGCTTTAAATTTTGCTTACACGGCACATCAGGCATGTCATCTCACCCATTTGTATAGTTAGAGATTTCCCACTAAATCCCACGTGCTTATGTCATTTCCCGGAGACGAACATTGCGACTTCCAGAGACCAAATTGGATATGTATTCTTGAGTCAAGCATTCTGACCTTGATTTATGGGATACAACCGAACATTTTTAACATCAGCATTGCAACCTACGTGATTGTGCCGAAACCTTATTTTAAAAATCCATATATAAATGGCTACAACTATTCACTGTGAATACAAAAATGTTTCTCCATCGCTGTTTAAATATCAATAGAAAAAACTGGCAGTATGACAATGGTTTTGGTAATTGAGGTCAATTACAAAAAATACAAAGGCTAAGGTGCAAATTAAAATGTAAAAAGTCACGCCCAATAAATAGTGTGCTAAGTTGACGTGTCCGAGTAAGTCAACCGTAACAGGCATACTTTAATCTTGAAGTAATCATGGATCAACACTTTCCCAACTTCTAGTGACAGTAACGCAATCTTCCCAAAAGGGACAGAGACAAACCCATATATTTTGTGGTCTAAGATTCAATGCACACAAAAAATGAGTTAGAATATACGGTGTGGGAATCTAAATAAAGTTTGGACACGTCAATGAAATTGCAGGAACACTAAAGAGTTGAGTACAAACAAATAAGTTATGCCATATATGACCAACTGCTTTGCATTCGATTTCCTGGTTCAAATGTTACTGGAGATGACTAATACTTCCCTAACGATGAAATCCTGAACCGAATCTGATAACTACAAAAAGATGCTAGAACCAAAGAACTTTCGAGGGACTTATTTCGTGATAGCGCTGAACGGGCAGCTGTCTTAAGCGGTAGTTTCTCACTGACAGAAATGTTTACATTGAAGCAAAAGATAGTTACAATAAATTTAAATCAAAAAATTTGATTGAATAGACAAACGTGGATCATAAATGGAGTGTACAATTATTCCTTGCCGTCAGTCTCTACGCTCGTTCTCCACGGATTCGACGTGCAAGCTGAATGTCCTTCGGCATGATGGTAACACGCTTAGCATGGATTGCGCAAAGGTTTGTGTCTTCAAAAAGCCCCACCAGATAAGCTTCACTTGCCTCCTGTAAATTGGCTTAACTTAAATTAATGGAATAAACCTTATAATAGGATTGAAATTTAGCCATCCAGAAAATAATGAGACGTAGTAGGCTCATACATTTGTTTAACTATAAAATCAAGAAAAGCACAAAAACATTACCTGAAGCGCACCAATTGCAGCAGACTGAAACCGCAAATCGGTTTTAAAGTCCTGCGCGATTTCCCGAACCAGACGCTGGAACGGCAATTTGCGAATAAGCAGTTCAGTGGACTTTTGGTAACGACGAATTTCACGAAGTGCAACTGTACCTGGGCGGTAACGATGTGGCTTTTTCACACCACCAGTTGACGGTGCTGATTTACGAGCTGCCTAAACCACCAGCTACCTTTTCTATTTGAGTATAGCTAACACTATTCTAGGACATATACAAACATGAATTTAAATCTTAAATACTTCATAAGGCATTTTAAACACTTTCGAACAGTCCAGTTGTAACGTAACAAAAATTTTTTCCTTAAAACATGCTGGTTAATAAAAGAAAACTTCAATAATTCAATTTTCCTTCAGATGAATTCTTTTTTACCGTAAGCGACAGCAACGTCCAAGCGTTACAGGAATGCCTAAAGGACGTACACTAACAGCAAGACAATAAAGACTGTTAAATGTTAAAATTCAGTTTTCAGTTCTGTCGTCACTCAGATCCGACTGCTGCTGACTTTTTAGTGGAGTTTTATATAAAATAGGATAGTGCTGACAGAAAAGCATGAAGCAATCTGTAGTATTCACGTTTTTTTTGTCTTGTTTAATAATAAAGAAACCTTAGTGGCAAGCTGTTTCCGGGGAGCTTTACCACCAGTTGATTTGCGAGCTGTCTGCTTTGTACGTGCCATCGTCTTAAGCCTTCTTTGCAATCAGTTGATAATTTTGCAAATTGAACAGAATTTTACACCACAAATTTCTCCAAGATCAACTTCTAAAACTCAGAAATGTTGTAAAAATTAACAGATTTTCAGCTGTGCTAGTGCAGTGTAATAGACCGAAATGATCCTTATGCTGATTAATGCTGCAGGAATTAGACTAATCATTTCGTTTATCAGTAACGTTTATCATAACGTCAAAATATTCTTGTATAATTTGTATCAACTCCCTTAAATCTAGAACTATCTCATCCTATTCTAATTAAAAAGTCTCCGAAGTAAGATGACGATACTAGTCTTTTTATGAAAGAGAAAAGACAGTAAATGGAGACGAATAACACGATACACATTCTACATAGTCAGAAGTATGGAACGATCGGGAAACGACTATTTACAATTATTATTCATTGCAACTGTCACTGACTAAAGGTCAAAAATCACATCATGGGGACGAGATATATCTTGAAACAGACACAGCAAGCAGATCCTGCAACTGTAGACATCCGCATCCCATATTACCTTTATTAAAAACCAATAACTGGCAAATTGCCAAAACATTTTGATCGCAGGAGTAATTTTTGTTATGGAAGTGATGTAAAAAATACAGAAACATCAAATATTTAGGGAAAATACTAATCGATTGAAATAATCCGTGCGGAGCAGTCAATGCAACACAAAGAACATTGAACTCACTCTATCTCAAGATGTATTATTTGTTCTAACGGTGCGACTACACTCCTCTTTTCTGAATGACAAAACCGCAGTGTAAACAATTTATTCAACACTTGAATATCTCAGGAGTTTGAAAAACCAACAGTTAAAACCTTCCCTTCCTCCCCTCTTTCATCTTACGCTACGCCAGGATGCCACTACAAACAAAACCAGGCACTCGGTAACAACCTGCAGGCGAACAATGACGAGAACACAAGTTATGCATGCAATATGGACGCGACACATCATAACGTGCTGCCTAATGCACATATGTACGCGTGCGTGCGCACGTGTTTACACATATGCACAACATTTAAAACCACAGCAGGCGGTTTCCGCCGTTTTTATCCTTTCGTTCGCTACCGTGGTGTCATGTCAACGTGTAGTGCGAGGACGCTGAATCTCAATACCTCGTCGACAGAAACACATCTTTATGCCCAGCTTCCAGAAATATAGCCAGTACAGCACAACCGCACACCACGCCTACACCGCAGTGTTCTCTTCGCTGAACATGCAAATTGCGCGTGTGCACGAAATAGTGCCTACCATTAAACATCTACTGATGTCTGTGAGGTTGAAATTTGCGTGTGCAGATGGGAACGTTACTACGCAACCATCCCTTCAGTCAACTTCATGACATGAGGTACTTACTCCACATTCCCTCTGATCTGCAGTATCATGAACTTAAGAAAATATGAAGAACGAAAGTATGTACCTCCTTCTCTTGTCTCCCCACATCCGTCGTGGAAGCAAAATTTGTTGTGGAAGATTTGATAATTTAATTTATTATTTCGGGAGAGGTTGTTGATTGCAGGGAGATTCGTTGAATGTAGATGTAAGTATGTGGGGTAACAGAGGAAGAGAATAATCCTTTATTAACAGAAGCAACCGTACAATCTTGATAGATCC